>CM053608.1:3265639-3339897 GCA_028646535.1 Procyon lotor | reverse complement strand
TTTTTTTTTTTTTTTTTTAAAGATTTTATTTATTTATTTGATAGAGAGAAAGTGAGAGGATGAGAGGAGTGAAGGTCAGAGAGAGAAGCAGACTCCCCGTGGAGCTGGGAGCCCGATGTGGGACTCGATCCCAGGACTCCGGGATCATGACCTGGGCCGAAGGCAGCTGCTTAACCAACTGAGCCACCCAGGTGCCCTAGCCTTCACTCTTGAAGGATATTTTCACTGAATCTAGAATTCTGAATGGATAGTTCTCTGAGCACTTTAAAGATGCTTTTCTAGTATCTCCTGGCCTCCATAGTTTCTGATGTGAAATCTGCAGTTTGTGTATGTCTGAATCATTTTAATGTATTGTTTTTTCATAGGGATTTTGAAAGGGTTTTTCTTTATCTTTTGCTTGTAGCAATGGGATTATGATGTATCCAGGCATGGTTTCTTTGAAGTCATCCTCTTTGTAGTATTTTGAGATTCTTGAGTCTATACTTTTATGTCCTTCACTGAATTTGCAAGTATTTTTATTTCTTCAAACATGTTTTCTACTTTGTTTCCCCTTTCCTTCTGGAACTTAAATTATGTATTTCTTATCTCATACTGTATCTTTGACATTTCTTTCTGTTTCATTTGTTTCTTTAACCTGCTTCACTTATTACATTGTTCATATGGTTTTATAGAAACCATGTTCTGTGGTATCCTGCTGAAGAGACCAAATAGTTTCATACTTTCTACTGCTACATATAAGTAAATAAATTTTATAAATACAGATATTCTCTAAGTCTACAAATAGCATTTTCCTCCTTTTTTGTAGTTCTTTTTCATAGGTTCCAGCTATATTTTCTTGATTAATTTTTTAGCTTTATTGAGATATCATTAAATATGATACTGTATAAGTTTAAGATGTGCAGTGTAGTGATTTGATATATATATATGTATTGTGAAGTGATTACTACAATAAGGTTAATTAACACATTTGTCACTTCACACAGTCATAATTTTTCTTTATTAAAAAAAGAAGGAAATCCTGCCATGTGTGACAACATGAACAGACCTCAAGGGTATTATCCTAAGTGAATTAAGTCAGACAGAGAAAGAAAAATATTGTGTGGTGTTACTTACATATGGAACCAAAAAAACAAACAAGCAAAAAAAATAAATAAATAAAAAACAAAAAACCCAGAACTCATAGAAACAGAGAGCAGACTGGTGTTTGCCAGGGGTGGGTGATGGGAGAATGGGTAAAAGTGGCCAAAAGGTACAGATTGTGGTTCTAATCATTACATTTCCTCAATCAAAGCAAGTCTCACAAGAGCTGGTATCTGCCAAGAGACACAAGAGTCATTATCTGTCAAGGGACACAGTGAATTAACAGATCTGAGTCCTATTTCCAAAGCACAGGTAAGGTGGCCAAATCCCTTCTCAGATCAGCATTGGTTAAGGTATAATACTCCTGATAAAAGTTCCAGTTTCTCAGGGTGGCCTATTTCTTCTACCCATACTGCCTTGTCTTCTAATTTTCTGAAAAATTATAATTCCCAGAATGCTTTCCTTTTCGTCTCTTTCCTAGAATAGTTTAGTTATGGAAACCATGTCTTCCAAGTTATACTATAGGTTCACTTCTGGTGCTACTTTTGCCTGGATTTATATTTAGTCTCATACTAACTGTGCTATTTTGAGAGAATTAAATTGGAGTGTTCATGGTTTCACTATTTGGTTGAGTTGTTGAAGAAATCTTGAAATAATGCACATAGAACAACTCTTACATTTCTTCTGGAACCCTGAAATGCACAGGAATGGGTGAGGCTGTTCTCTTGTTCAGCCTCAGCAGCATGAGCATCTTTCAGTGCATTTGGTCCCCTCCAGTCACCCCTACTTCTGCCTAGAATTTGGGGAGACTTACAGTCTTGGCACATGGTCCCACTTCTGGGTTGAAAAATACTTTCCTAAAGGAGTAGGGCTCACAAGGGCATGTAGGGTCTGCATCCTGGCCCTCTGTCTCTGAATCAGAAGGCAAATGTCTTCAGCTCTGTTTTAGAGAAAAATCAGATGTGGATTGGGGTTCAGGGAGCCAGATACTATTTTGAATCAGAATGCACACCCCGCTGCTGAATTTTTGAATTAAGAAAGTATTCATAGCTATCCCTTCTCTACCTTTAGTCAACATGTATCTTCTCTTAAACACATGGTGTTATTGGAGCTTTGGCTGCCCACATCCTTTCCTTTCACTCTTGCACACATCTCCTCTGCTTTGCCTACTATCTCTGGGGATGATTACTTCAGAAAAAGTGTTTGCAGATAATGAGACTTTTTGCAAATATGGACAAAATGAAATATATTTATACTGGTAAGCTTTCACTCATGTCTATGTAATCATTCTTGTCATCTTTAGACTGATGTACCATTCTATAAATGGCAAATGTGTTGACAAGGCGCAAACTATGTGCTTATGTTATCTAGTTACTTAAATGACCTAAACACCATGATGAACCTTTTAAGACACAGATAGACAAGTTATTAATCTTCCTTGCCATTTTGTTAGTAGACTCCACAATATAGTAGTTTTTAGACCACCAGATATTTTAAGTTAATAACATTCGATAAATTAGAAATCAGTTTTCTCATCGTAGAAGGAAGCTAATTGTCACAGGTATCATCTTCCTAGATTAAATTCATTAAAAATGTGTTCTTTTAGAAAATTTGACAACTTTCAGTGTCCATTAACTAATAGTAAATTAAATAACACCTCTGGCACTTCATGGGACATCCATATGAATACCCAATGAACTCATAATTATACAACAATAATGAATACTGATTTATAATAATACAGTTAAAATAAAGTACTTTGAAAGTTTATGTTCTCATAAGTTTTAAGAATGAGACATGAATATAGCTCATCAGAGCAATTGCAGGCACTCAGTGAGTGTTTGTTTCCTGGTATTTCAGGCACTTACAATGATTTTGAAAACTAAAAAATATACCAACAGTATGCTGGGAAGAGGTGTGTGTATTCAAAAGAGGAGTGCCAGTTTATAGATATGATTATGAGAAATATTTTTAAGGATAGAATAAAATGACCATCTTGTTTCCAAAGAAATTACAACACATGTGTATTAATTCATTATTAAACAATTGAAGGATATAGTAAAAAACATTCAGGGACATAACAAGTGAAAGTATCCAGCCCCAAACAGGCTTGGTCAACTACTTAGAAAGTAAATTATTCAATTTTACTTTCAAATACAAATTCATTTCTCTACATTCCCCTTTTGCATCACAGAAGAATAATTTTACCATGTTCACAAGTTTTCTTATTACATTTAATAATTAATATGGTAGTGATTTGGGGTAAAAGGCTGATGTTACAAAGATAAGAGAATCCAGAGACACTGTCACACGGGGCACATAAGATGTGCAACTGGATGGTTATGACCAAAGAGAGAATCAAGCTCTATAGAAGTGCGAGTGAGGGAGAAGAGTGAGTTGCAGAGTTACAATTTGAGATGGGCCTTAAGGAATGTAATATTGGGACAAATAGTAGTAGGGGGTGTGTATTTTAGGTGAAGAACACAACATGAGCAAATGCATGGAGACAGGAAAGTACCACTGTGTTTCTAGAAAAACAAAGATTTTGTGGGTGTGTAGAATTCATGTCTGTGATTTGTGGGAAGTAAGCACGGAGAGGTAATATGTGGTCCCTGAGAAGACAGGACCTAAAGTGATCAGATAAGAAGTTGGTGTTAATTTCTGGAAGTAGTGTGTGAGTGCTTCTTGAGTCATGACGCTTTTTGAGTCGTGACTCATCTGAGCCGTGCTCCTGTAGCACTGTGTTAAATGGGTTACATGGAGATGTAAAGACACCAGTGGGGTTCCCAGCTGTGGGGTTCCCAGCTGTGGGGTTCCCAGCTGTGGGGTTAATGTGCTGGTGAGGGTGAGTGACAACAACTAGTGGCGTGGGAAGAGAAAGGAAGCATACGGATGTAACAGGCACATCTAAGTGCGATCAACAAGATCTGTGAGTGAGGGCTTCCAGGCTGCGTGTTCACAAGGAACCCTTCTCCAACATATTATTGTCATCAAATGGGTCACTACTAATTAAATGAAGGCATTGCACTACATTTTCCTAAACTAGGTCTCTACAGAAAAATGTACCCGCATGTATATGCATTATTCTAGTGTAGCTGAGTCATTAAAATTCATTTAAGATGGGGGCACCTGGGTGATTCAGTCGGTTAAGTGTCTGCCTTCAGCTCAGGTCCCGGGATCAAGCCTCACATTGGGCTCCCTGCTCAGCAGAGAGTCTGCTTCTCTCTCTCCCTCTGCCCCTTCCCACTGTTCATGCTCTCTCTCTCTCTCTCTCTGCACTCTCTCTCTCAAAAACATAAAATCTTTAAAAAAATTCATTTAAGATGATTATAAATATTTTAAATGAAAAATGTGCACTATATCATATAAGTACTGCAAATAGCTATGTAATAAAAAGTCAGAATGTTGTACACATATATACACATGTTGTGAAAATAGTATGTGGAATCTGCCCGTTGATTGATGGCCTCTCTGCAATGCCAGAGCGCAGCGCAGCCCCTTGACCCTAAGTTATCGTTGGGCACAGCCAGCTCTTCCAGCTGCATCCCTTTCCAGCCTTGCCTTTTCGCTCTACCATCTCTCCGTCCTTCTGCCCAAGCACAGCTGTCAGGTGTTCCTCTTGTTCACTGAATGAAGGGGACAGGGAGGGACGAGGGGGTAAAGGAAGGAAGCCAGAGAAGGAGACAGGAGCTCTGCCTCCACCTTGCTAGACACATCATCTCAGGCAAGTTAATTAACTCCCTGAAGCTCCAGTGTTTTTATTTGTAAAAAGGGAACTATAAGATTGTTATGAAAATTTAAAAATGAATGTTATTATGGTATCTGGCGTTCTATCAGCCAGACTTGCAGTAGCTACTCAGACTTGCTCCCGCCCTGGAAAGCTTACAGTTTACTACATGTTACTACATATGCTCCGCTTCCCTTCTCCCTTCGGCTCATTGCTAGAATTCTTGGGTGGGCTGAGATCACCATCGTGCCTGATAGTTAAGGACGGATGAATAAGTGATGGAATTGGTACATTTCGGGTGTTTATTTCTAGCACTTGCCATGGATTTGAATCAGTTCAAATTCCCTTACCTGGTCTCTTTTATAACTATTGGCAAATATTTTTAAAACTGTTGACTGGGTATGGAGTGTGGACAGTGAGTGTGAAACAGAATAACCCAGTGGTTCATAGTATGAAAATATTAGCTTGGCCTCATAAGTGCTCCTGAGTAACCAGGTACAGGTCATCATTTCCGAGTAAACAAAAATACTCAGTCACTTTCAGGAGAGTGCCACTAATAGAGGGGAACTAATTTGGTTATCCAAATTAGTATATTTAGGCAGCCAAATAGAAGGTCAAGTTCATCAGTCCGTATTTAAATTAAAGCTTGTTTTTATTCTAGGTAGTTGGGAGAACAAAAGTTCTTATTTTTAAATTCTATGGAAATGTGCCAGTAAATGCTATTCATATTATATCTGCCTAAGGCTTTCATAAAAACACAGTTAATTTTCAAAATAATGTATCTATTATATTTTATGTTCATGAAGATAATTTGAAGCATATATTTCTACTCAGGGACTTTTGAACTAAGCAGTGGAACAAACTGCAATAATTAGCTGAACTACAAACGAAATTTGAATGTTAATGTGTTTTTACATAAACAAATTCTTGTTACAGAAGCTTGTTTGAGGAACTTAAAACCTTTTTATATACTCTGTGCCTAAATCACTCAGCTGCCATGCAGACCTGGAAGGGACAGGGTATGGAGAAGCGTGGGGCCGATCCTGCCATGCTGCCCTCTTACACTAGTAGAGCAGGCTGCAGGGCAGGGCCTGTAGGAAAAATCCCTTCTGTTCTTTCCTCCACCATCCATGGCCCATGGTCAAGAGGAGGAGCCAACGCTTGCCACAGGGGCCTGACTCCATCCATGTGCGTCCCACTCCCCTCTGGACCTAGTATCTTTATTACTTACATGCCTGGTGATTTTTGTTATTGGATGCTAAATCTTGTACATTTTACACGTTTGGTGCCAGATATTTTTGTATGCCCTTAAATATTCTTGAGCATTGTTTTGGGATGCCATTAAATTACCTGCAAACAGTGTGATCTTTCCAAGATTTTCTTTAATTCTTAAAATTTACCCTGACATGAACATGGTAAGTCTAGAGTTGATTTTTTTCCTACTATGACCTGATACCCATTGGCTTCCTCTGCCCAATGCCTGTTGAATTATGAGGTTTGTCTACTTTGTGTGGTGGAACACAATCTAACCATACCCCTGGGCCACTGTGAGGAGGGTTTCCCGTAGGTTCTCCTGGTTTGGGGTGTTCTTTGGACAGTGTCCTCATTTGCATGTACAGATCAGTATTAGGCTGAAGACTCTGCAGGTTTCCAGAGCAAATCTCTCCTTGCCTCTGTTCTGTGAACCATAGTCCCCTTGACTTCCCAAGATGCATAGTTCCATCTTCCTATTGGCAAGCAATATTCCCCACTCAGCAAGACTGCCGGCTTGGTCTAGGCTCTCCTGCTTGACGCCGGGCAGTGTGCCTTTCAGGGTACCTTCTGGGGGACCACTGTCCTATTCTGCCTAATATCCAAGATCTGACAGCCATTGTTTTCTATAAGCCATCCTGCTTTTTAATATTTTCAGGAGGGAGAGTAAATCTAGTCCTTGTTACTACATCTGGGCTGGAGGCAGAGCTGAATTGGTCTGAGAGTGTTCAAAATGTCCATATTGTCAGTTATTTTGCAACAAAACAAAGAATGGCACCTTGTCACCATCCTTGTGATTGGACAGAAGGCAAGGCATGGAGACTATGTGGTAGACTTTTGTGGTATGATATTGCCGGTGAATCATAAGACTTTTATAAGTCTTTTGAGATCAGATTTGACAATCTTATCAAATGATCTTCCAAAGAAAAAAGTGGCCAGGAAATCAAGTAGTTGTATTGAGCAGGTTTTCACGATTTATTTAACATTGTCTGTGTCACATTACTAAGAATTCTAAAACTCTATTGTTGTGTTTACCAGGTATTCAAATGAAGAAACAATGTAATGTTGCTTATCATCTGAGATAAGTTACAAATATTTCAGAACTACTGTGATCCAAAAGAGTTCTGATATCAAAATATAATCCCTAGAGGTTTGAAGTCTAAAGTCCTGCAAAGAAAAAGAAAAAAATCTGAAAAATGAGAGATCAGAGGAAATTTGAGGACAGTATAAAGTTAAAGTTATCATGGATTGGATAACATATTACAAAATTCAAACTTAAAATTCAAAGACTGGGAACAAAATAAAGCATCTTTCATAATTACTGTTTTTCAAAGGAACAAACCATCCCTAATGGCACAGGAATTCTATAGATTTGCTATAAGTAGTATCCAAGACTTCAATTTTATTTGTGAATGCATTACTTTAAACAATTTTTGCTATTCACTCAACATTTCGTGGCAATGCTTTGTGTGTTTCTAATCTATTATGTGTATTATGGTTTTGACTTAGCCAATTCCTAGAGTAAGCATTACTTTGCAGTCTTTAAAATATACTTGGAATTGGGGGTGAGGGGTCATGTTGGCACTGAATCCTGCCAACCAGATGATATTGTGGAAAATCTACCACATCATCCAAAAGATGAATAATGCCTCACCAGTTGATTTTGTACTTTGGTTGCTTATAGTGTATATTGTCTTTGTTAAACACGGGCTCTAGATCTTGCTTCTGTTAATAGACTGCTGTAGGAAATACCCCTGTATTATACAAAAGCAAATAGTTCATTTGAAAAGAATAGATCTGTAATTGTTAGAGAACTTCTTGCTTTTTGGTTTCACTCTGGAGAGACATACTCACTGTCATGTTTCTACTAAGGTGTGCATTTGTAAGATGTTTTAGAAACCATGCATCTGTAAGAGTGAGTTAGGTGTTAAGTATAAGAGAAAAGGGAGAAGTCAAGGACAACATCTAAGTTTCTGACTTCTATTTGTAGGTGAGTGGTGTGGCTGTAGAGGGGAACATAGGAGAAAGGATAGATTTCTCATGAGAACAAATAGATGCGTTGAATTTGGAAAATGTTGAATTTGAAAGTACCAATTAGAATAGCAGAGGGATGTATCAATTTGGAGCTCAACCGAAAGATCTGGGCCAGTGTTGCTATCAGAATAGATGATAAAGTGTGAGGTGGGCTGTGTGGAGCAGTGTTATCTAATAGAAATATAATGCGACCCACATAGGTAGTCATAAATTCTTCTAATAACCACAAAATGAAATTTTAATGAGATTAGCCCAATATATTCAAAATATGTTCTGAACATTGATGATGTGGCACTCGTCACATTTCAAGTTCTCTAGGCCACATGTAGCTATTGGCTGCTGTTCTAGATTCTGCAGGTGTAGAGTGAGAAAGGAGAGGTGTAAAAACACCTTGGCAAATCCCCGAATTTAAAGAATGGGGAGATACAGAGGCCCCTAACACAAAGGTTAAAAGAGGTCTTCTAGATTTTTGCTTGTCTATAAGAAGAGAGCAGCATTTTAAGTCTATCTCCCAAATTCTCCATAGCATGAAACATTCAAGGGCAGGTCTGAGAGGTGGTCTTCTTCTACCATTGACCTTGGCCTTGCTCCCCAAACCAGTTTCCATTCTGAGAAAAGACATCTTCTCCCCAAGTTGCAAGTGAGCTGGTGATCTCTCAACCTGAGATTCACATGCCATCTTAATCAATGCAATATAAGGTTGTGTCATCCCCATAACAGTAACTGTACACATTTAGTAACGTATCTTGTTCTCAGTTGCTCCAAGACTTGCAGTCTAGCAAGTCAGAATCTGAGAAAAGTATAAGACAACAGTTTGACTCCCTTGCTTAGTGTTTCGTGGCTCATTTGCAGCAATTTACATCCAAAACCTCATTTGGGCCCAAAGCCAACAGTGCCAGAGACCCAAGGTTCCTGGAGAGGGAGGGGAAAAGAGTCAACTAAGCTTCTTCTTTTGGTTTCAATCTCTTACTCTTCCCTCCTGCTCTACTCAACTTTCTCTGTGTCCTGTTGAACTTCCGTGTCTTTTTCTCTTTCTCCAAATGTCTTCTCTTCTCTTCCATCTTTTGTTTTCTTCCATTTATTATTCCCTGTATTTTCAATGTCCTAAGTTTTATTTTTTACTATATACGTATATATAACCATTTAACTGTCTCGGAGGGATAGTTTTCTTTAATAATTTTTGGCATAATAAAAAAGGCGCACATTTTCAGGGAGTTATGTTCACTTAGCTGATTCTAACGTGGACTAGAAATGCATGTTTCATGATCTGTTATATTATTGAACAGTTTTGTGTGCTGGCTTTTATTTTATTTTTATTTAGGCAATATTTTAAAACCATAATTACATTTAAGTTGTTAATTTGCAAAATTTATTTAGCGCCTGCTGTCAGTCTTTTTCTTAAATTAAGACCCGTGCAATAAATTAGTTCATACTGGTAATTATATTTTCTGAAATTATTGAAGCAAATCAAAACTAGAATGTCAAAGTATTTTCTCAAATGAAGCTGAACCAAACCCATAATTTAAGTTTGTTGCTAATTCTAATTGCATATAAACACTCCTTATAATAGCCTTATAATAGATTTCTCTACCTCCTCTGGATTATGGATCTGAAGCTTTGGAATATTACAATGGGAAAGAAGCATCAAAAACAAATCTTTCAAATATCTTATTTTACAGATATTTATGCTGAAGCTCAAAAAGGTGCCCTTATGGGCCCAAGGTCAGACACAAAGTTAGAAGCAGAGGTAGGTTTAGACAAGAAGAGTGAACTCAAACTTGGTGGCCCCTGCTGTGTTCTAGGCAAGTCAGGGACGAGGTGCCTGCCCTGCACTGGTTCCTTGACTCCTGTCCTTTCCCATGTTCTAGATCTGGCTTCTGTGGTAGGTGGTTGTCTATGTTCTCTCTCGCTTTCTCTGTCCCTCTCAATCTCTTTCACTAATTGAGTCTAGGGTGAGGCAAGAAGAGTAAAGGAACTAGTCCCCTAAGAATTAGGTAGAGGCAGAAAGGAATTTATTTCTTTAAAAAAGACGTGGAAGTGACACATAGAGCTCCTCCTTGCCGGGCGCCCAGCCTGGACTAGTCGCCGGTACTCTGGGCCCGCCTCATTTCTCATCATTGGCAGGCTCAGGTGACTCTTTGTCCTTTTGTCTGGCTTTTGTTTTTACAGGTTGCTTTGTGGATTTTTAAAAATGTTATGACATGGTGAGATGTTGTGAAGAAAGACAATGTCAGCAACCATCTTTGTATTGCTTTGGTACACAGGACCGTTACTATGCTTCCAGAAGCAGAGAGAAAAGAGTTTTTATTAAACTATCAGAATCTAGACTGCACACCATAACGGATGTTTTTAAAACTCAGAGTTTGTTAAGTATAACTGCGTGGACAACTGTACACGATCTTAATGAGTGTAGGAAGCCTGTTTCTCTTTCAGCCTGTGCATGTGACTGTGCAAACATGGGATCTTCTGCCCGGTGTCCCCATGTCTCTCAAGCTTGTAGGGCCGCCCTGTCCTTTACCATTAAGTGGAGTAGCTCCAGCCCCATCCCATGTGCTGTGAGAAATGGAGCAGTTCTTTTCCTCCTTTTGCTGCTGCTGCAGCTCCTACATTTTATATGGGGTTATTGGGTGTCTTCTGGCCCCCTTTCTCCAAATTCCTGCACCTGATGCCCTATTTCATTCATTCCCCTAAGGCACTAGGAACACGAGACTTTTACTGAGAGTTTGGGGAAATACGTGGAGGTTATCACAGTAAAAGGAAATTGAATTAAAATTAAATATTAGACACAAGTGTCCAAAAAATTTGCCCATGGTTTACTGACATCAGGAAGGTTTTTTTTGTCTTTTTGGTTCTTTTTTTTTTTTTTTTTTTTTTGTTTTTTTTTTTTTTTTTTTTTTTTTTGGTTTCTTTGTTTTTATTTTTTTTTTTAAAGATTTTATTTATTTACTTGAGAGAGAGAGAGAGATCACAAGTAGGCAGAAAGGCAGGCAGAGAGGGAGGGGGAAGCAGGCTCCCTGCTGAGCAGAGAGCCCGATGTGGGGCTTGATCCCAGGACCCTGAGATCATGACCTGAGCAGAAGGCAGAGGCTTTAACCCACTGAGACACCCAGGTGCTCTTCTTTGTTTGTTTTTAATTGTTTGGCCTGCTCTGTGTCCTTCTTGTCCTGCTCTTGGACTTCTGAGCCCCCTCCAGCTCTAAAACCCTTTCTTACCCTCTGTGTTGCTACAGATCTGAATCCCAGTGGCTGTCCTTTTCCCTGTAAAACACCTGAGTTATTTGACTCTGACCTTGGACCAGATTGGCATCCTTTGCAGAACCAAAATACCAAAATCAAAGCTTCAATGAACAGTCTATTGCTGCTTATCAATTCTTTTTTTTTTTTTTTAAGATTTTATTTATTTGACAGAGAGAGATCACAAGTAGGCAGAGAGGCAGGCAGAGAGAGAGGGGGAAGCCGGCTCCCTGCTGAGCAGAGAGCCCGATGTGGGGCTCGATTCCAGGACCCTGAGATCATGACCTGAGCTGAAGGCAGAGGCTTTAACCCACTGAGCCAGCCAGGTGCCCCCTGCTTGTCAATTCTTAACACCAAAAAATACATATAAATTTTTAAAAAATCCCTTGGAACTTTGAAATTATAGTTTGTTTTTTAACATGATTGAATTCCTAGGCAGATTTCTTTAGTTAAAGGTGGGAGGCGGTGGATAGAAAGAGTTATTCTCCTCATACACTGGAGAGGATTATTTACTGTTTGGGAAAATTATCAGCCAGTATCACTCTCGATATAACTGTCCATTCTCAATATTCTTCAGGAAGACACATGTAACAAAGTATCATATCACTTACTCTCTTTTCTTTACTTTCCATCTGTTTTCCCTTGTTTATCTGAATATTTTGTACTGACCAGTTTCCCACTTATTAATCATCTGTTCAGTATGACTAATCAGTTCCTAAACCTACCTACTGAATTCCTAATTTCAAATTATAGTCGTGTTTTTCAGGTCTAGAATTTCCATTGGATTATTTTTATATGTTTCAGCTCTTTGATAAATCCTTCACATTCTCTACTCTTGTGTGCATATTAATTATAATTACTTAAAGTCCTTATCTTACCATGATATCGAATCCACTTTCATTCTTACCTTTTGGTCGTTTGGTCCTGGTTCTGGCATGACTGATAATATTTGATCGAATGCCAGACTTGACTATGAAAATTTTTGAGTCTCTGGCTGATATATTTTCTCCAGAAATACTATACATTTTTAAGTAGCAAATAATGTACGGACAGAGCCATACGTGAGGCAGAGCCTCCATCAGATTCTTTAGGGCTGTGATTTAAGCCTCCCAAGGGCTGTTCTGTTTCCAGTTCCCTTTACTGCTAGGGCCTAGCTCTCTAAAAGATGCATGTGAAAGATGGGCCTCTGCTAGGTATCCTTCTGTCGCTAGACCCTGCACTCCTCGTATCTTCAGCCTTGTTAAGATATATGAATCTCTACTTAGATTTTTAGCCTCTTAACAAGCCATGTGCATGGTTTCCTGGCCTCCTCCTGGGCAGGTATGGCTGAGGATGTGGCAAATAATTGCATGAGATATTGGGCTCGCTTCCCTTTTCTCCAGGATTTTGAAGCTGAAAGTTCTAGTTGCCAGAACAGCCTGAATTCCAATATTTTGCTCCCTGACAGAAGCTACAGGCCACTGCTTTCTGTTTAGTCTCTGTGCCCTACGAAGTGAATTGGAATGTATCTCAAGGAAGAAAATCATTGGTGAGTTTAGGCATTTTCTTTCTTTCTGAAATTTTGGCCTTTCGGTCCTAGATGACTTGGTCAGTGTCCAGAGCCTTCAAAGAGCTTATTTTTGTGTTTTATATAAACGTTGTATTTGTTTTGAGTAGTGGGGTTAATTTGATATAAGAAATCCAGAAGTAAAAATCCTTCCCTTCATTATTTTATTGCTCCTTGACTCTAGTCTTCCTGCCCCTGAATACACAGAATAACGTATTTCTGAAACCTCGACTATCTGAAGCCACTAAATTCTTTTTTTCTTGGAAAGAAATATCCAGGAAGATTATTACAAGTATAATCTTTGTATGTATATTTATCCTTGTATGTATATCTATGTATGTATTTCTGTCTTTTTTATCTGTCATGCTTGTACCTTTGGAAATGCTTACATTGTGCTTGTGGAAATGTGAATTTCTCTTAGCGGTCTTCACAGCTTTTTACCATTTTACTGGTTAACGTCTTAGTTTCTATTTTTAAAAATTAATGTTTGTAGATTCATGACAAACCTCATATTTTTTTAACTATTGTCTTCCCACAAACTTCTTAAATGTTTGCATACATGCGTTTGGAGGTCACAGTGAACATAACGATGGAACCCTGCGACACCTTAGCCAAAGCACTTGAGATACACTAGTGCTCCATCAGCAACGGAGAAGACTCTCTACTCTGCTAGTAAGGCTCTGTCAAATTCTTGGTCCACATGGATGGAAAGGCCCCAGCAATTTGTGTATGTCACGTCATTTTTCTTCCTTACCTTAAACATACCCGTTTAATGCTCTGTTAAAACAAGTAGATATAAATGCACTAGAAGAAGCATAAAAACTCAAACTTTGGACTAACCTTAGTCTTGAAAGAAGATCTGCCTTCACAATAGTATGTATTTTATACTTTTTCGTATTTTTTAAAAATACTGTTGTTTAGGGATTATTTTTATTAAGGTGTAATTAATGTATTATATTAGTTTCAGGTATACAGTGTAATGTTTGGATATTTTTATACACTGCAAAATGAGCACTATGATATTTAGTTACCATCCATCACCATATAAAGTTGCAAAAATTTGTTGTGGTGAGAACTTTACTCTCTTGGCAACTTTCAAATAAGCTCCACAATATTATTGACTATAGTCACCATACTATACATTACATCCCAGGTATGTTACAACCTCTGACTTATTTATTTTAAACATGGAAGTTTAAGTGTCCATTGACAGATGAATGGATAAAGAATATGTGGTGTGTATATATTATAAGTGTGTGTGTATATGTGTGTGTATAAAATGGAAGAATACTACTCAGCCATAAAAAAAGAATGAAATTGGACCTTGAAGGTATTATGCTAAGTAACATAAGTTAGAGACAAATATTGTTTGGTCTCACTTATATATGGAATCTTAAAAAACAACCAACAAAACAAAACTCAGAGATGCTGAGTGGTGGTTGCCTTGGAGAGTGGGCTTGGGGGATGGGCAAAATAAGGATCAAGAGGCACAAACTGCCAGTTATACAATGAATAGGTCAGGGAGATGTTTAGTTATTTTTTTTTAGTGAAGAAATTGTACCATCCATCTTTATGAAAACAGTCATTTTGATTTCCATTTTTTCATTGAACACTTCCATTTCTGTGACTTGTGTTTTCCTAACATGAGATACATTGTGGGAAAATAGTTATTTAACATTAGTGAGCAGATTGTATTTTGTACAGGGAATCACATCCTTCCTCTTCTCCAAATTAAAAATGCCCTGGGTTTGGAAATATGTTCATTATTCAATTTTTTTTTCTCATTCTTTAAAACACACCAATCTCTTCTAACCTATTTATTTTTTGTGAATAAATTAAAGGAAAAATACTATAAATATCTCATTGTTCCTGGGTTTAATCCAAACCGATTTTTTAAGTTAGTAAAATATATGTGGGAAAAGATTCAATATAAGCACTCAAAACATTCTTCCATTGTGGAAAGGGCTAATAAATAAAAAGAAAAACCCAGACAGAGTAAAGACAAGCCGCTTGGTGAAAATAAATATACTTGCTTTAGCTCATAGGGAAAACAAGTAAATAAACAGTGGGTGAGTAAAATGCAGCTTTTAAATTTATATAAGAAAAAGAAATTCAAGCTGAAACAGATGGCATGTTTAATTTTTCCCTGAATAGATGAGATGAAGGATTTTTGTCCTCTTAAAAAGAAATTGAATCTTGCACGAAACAGTGATGGTTGATGGTGTGCGCTTCCCCTGTAAGTTGGGTGGCATTTATTTATATTCCAATTTCCTTTTTTTTTTTTTAACCCCAATTCATCAGTTACTGGGTTGCAAACATTCCAGAAATAATTTGGGTATTCTTTCAACTGACAGTTTTTAAAAAGCAAGTCTGTTCAGGCTCTTGCCCTTGTAGTCTCTCCAGAACTTGTGAGATGTGGGGGATTTCTCTAGCAGCTGAACAGAGTTCCTGGCCTTAACCCCCCACCATCTTTGCTTTAGGATTCCAAAAATTCTACTCTGCTTTCCAGGTTTCTGCTGGTAAATCCTTGGAGAGAAATACCCTGTGCATATCACAAGCCTAGAAATGAGATCTGTTGTTAAATGCATGTCAGTATAGCTCCCGCACAGATGAACGTAAGAAGATGGAGTAATGATTTGCTTTTTTCTATTCTGCTGAGAATCCTTAAAGATGGAGAATATTTTCCAGTAACCTAGCTCTTCCGTCTGTATGTTGTGAGAAACTGTTTATTGATTTCTAACCTGATCTCTCTCTTTTTTTTTTTTTTAACCTGATCTCTTATAATAGGACAGTGATCAGGGAAAACTCATCTTTAAAAATTACATAGTACATTTTTGTTGTAGGTCGTGAAATGGTTTGAACTTACTTGTATCTGATTTTTTGTCTTCAGCAGCTCAAGTATTCAAACTTGGGAACCCTTTGCTACCATCTAGCTCACTGAATTTTCATACTGTAAGCCTTTCCTCTTTAATGCAAAATATCCTAACAGACTCTTCCCTCAGAAACCACTTTAAAGAAACCTAAGGAATGGGGGTGGTTCAGTAGATAAATAGCAGCGTCCCCGCGGGGAGCGAGTTCACATGTCTTGATCGGATCTCTTAGTCTCTTGTGAGCAGCAGTCCAGAATACTGAACTGTATGAATAATTCCACTGTTCGGCATGATTGATAGTCTTGGCTCAAGAGAGCCCCGGAATTGAACTAACAACCGCACTTAATTGTATCGCATCTTTAAAGGAGATAGCCCCGTTTAGCGAGGGCGCAGTCACACCAAAGGGTCACGGGGAGGAGCACGCCCCACCTGTAGCGCCTGGCTGGCTAGAGGATGCTTCCAGCTTGCTCCTGGGCTCATCTCCGAATCAGGTTGTGCAGCTCCTATTGCACGGAATGATTTATTTTCTTCTCTGGAGCTGCTTCTAGCTTTGACATTTTTGCATGCGGTATTATATCTACTGATAAATATGTGAATTTTTCTTGCTAAATAATTTGTCTCTAGCAATGATAAGAAATACCCATATTTCAAATATATAAGAATATTCCTATATGGCTGTGGTCCACGTGCGTTCTTTGGCATCCAAAAATTCTCTGCATTTCTTTACCTGTTATTTAGCTATTTCAAAAAGAAAAAAATTAAAGGAATGAAACCTGGGGAATCCAATGAGATTTACTGCTTTAAAGAACCAAGAGTGTCATAACTGCACTGAAAATATACTTTCCTTGTAGCCTATATTTAATGAATTATGTTTATTGCCTTTTAGGCTCTATGGTAACAGCAGCTCCAACAGAAATAATATAAAAAGTATAGCTCTAGCAAGCAACATTACTTTAATACTTTTGAATTCTTATTAAGCTTCTGCTGAATGACATCTCAATTTTCAGGCTTAATTATATTCCCTAAATGATATCAAAAGAGCTTCTTTTGAATGTGAAGTATACAGATGAATCAGTGGAAGAAAAATAATTTAAAAGACTATAAAGTAATTATTCTGGAATAAAATGGACTTTTCCTGAAAAAGTAACATAAAGCAATAACTAATATCTCATAAAGATAGAAAATTTAAGGTAAAATTTTCCCAAGAATGTTAGGGTCTAAAGGACCTTGAGATTACTCTCTGCCTGTCAAGCTAACGAATCAGAGAGTGGTGGTTCTCCTTGGGAACTGTCTAGGACTGCAATGCTACTTGACTGACAAAGCTTTTTCTCCTTCTCTCCCTGTCTCTCTCTCCCTCTTTTATTGTTGTGCTACTGCATGCCAATCACCCGTGATAAAACAGGAGAGAAGGCTGGCACATTCTATTCTCAAGCCTAAATTCACGTTCTCACTACCTTTGCAGACTTTATGGTGCATCTATAGGCCATGGTTTTGTTTTGACTTGACACACGGGCAAAAACCCAGAAATTGAAAATAATAATATGTGAATTTTTTGATATTACCCTTAAAAATTCTGCTCACAACTAAGGTCAATAAAGATGAAATATTGCTATAGAATACCCCAATTTGGGGCGCCTGGGTGGCTCAGTCATTAAGCGTCTGCCTTCGGCTCAGGTCATGATCCCGGAGTCCTGGGATCGAGCCCCACATCGGGCTCCTTGCTCGGCAGGAAGCCTGCTTCTCCCGCTACCCTTCTCTCTGCTTGTGTTCCCTCTCTCACTGTGTTTCTCTCTGTCAAATAAATAAAATCTTTAAAAAAAAAGAATACCCCAATTTTCATTTTTAAATAGTCTAATATAGGAGAACGAAAGAGCTGTAATCTCAATATTTTTCACATGGTTTTAATTTACTAATTGAAAACTAAATAAAACCTTATGAAATAATAATTGCTTTCCCTGTGGATAAGGATTAAAGGGGACACTCAGAAAGCATGCATGCTTATTGTACATTATAGTATAATCTAGCAAGTTAGAGATTGTTTGCACATGTTGGTACTAGACCTCTCAAAGCAGTAGTCTATTTTAATGTATTTTAAATTAATTTTTCAGCTGCATTAAAAAGAGAAGGATGGCTTGGTTATTTAGCTGTCATGCTAGCGAACCAGGCGTCATGAAACGCCTGCCCTTTTCTGTTCCACATGTGAAGCGGAGGTCATGTGTGAGTTTATCTCCACCTTCCTTTCCTTGGACTTACAGGTTGGGGAAAAAAGCTACAAAACTTCATGATTTTTTTTAAAAAATAACCCTGAGTTTCTCACTTTAAAGATGATCACACCAAATATTTAAACATGATTTCTATAATTGTGCCAACTTTGAGCCTCAGACACCAGATAGATTATTATAGCCGCGCTTCTGGCGTCCGGTGCTGCATGTTTCCCACTAATTAATTTGGAGTGATTTTCTTCACCGCCTTATTAGCATTCATTCATTAACTGAACAAGTTTTGAAGCTTACCATGTATTAGGCTTTGTGCTGAAATGAATGAAACTGTATGCGTGAATGAAAATCTTATGTCAAGGAAATTATTAAAAAATAAATCTTGTGTCAACTAGCTTATAGGTGAGTATGAGAAGGTAGCAAGAGTAATCAAGTAAATGCAATGTTTAAACAAGTGTGTTTTTGACCCTTAATCCTGCAAATGGGTTTTTATAGTGCTTTGTGAAGATAATTGTTGACCACTCATGTCATAGCTGTTTTTTTTTTCCTTTCATAAGTTAAGGATTAACCTGATGCTACTAATTGAGAACACTGGCAAAAAAATGAACTTAGGATCGTAATTAACCCATCATGACAAATCAATTAGGGACCAGTAATATCTGCTAATACTAGGGCACTAGAAATATACCAGCTTTTGTGTAAACAGAACCAATAATCCTTATCCTATGTTGTAGTACCTGGACTTAAAAATCAAATTATTTTGACATTATCTGTAGTTGTTCGCATTTCAAGGAAAGAATGCCACAGAAAAATGAAATGAAAAGAGAGAGAAAAGGAACAAGAGAAAGCAAAAATGGGCAGTTAGCTGAGTAGGTAAGGTGGCTGGGTTCATAAACAGGAAAAAAGGGAAAATATTTCCAATTCCCTCAGCAGACTGGAAGGAAATCTACTTTAATACTGTATTTGTATGTCCTGGGAATGCATGGAAATGAGATGTTATTTATTTACCGTCCTGAGCCTGTCACGCGACGTTCCAAGATGGCTGTGCCTTCTCCTGAGTCTAGTGGGAGCAGAGGTGGGCGTTGGTGTCCCAGTCTCAGAGGTGCACCTGTGGGGTCCGCTCACAGCCACACCCCCAGCCGTCCCCTCTGCTTGGGATATCTCCTGCTTCCGGTTCCTTTCTGGGCTTGTCCTCTGCCAGGCCGGTGACACTAGGGCGTGTGTGGAGCCACCTGGTATGGATGGATGAGCAGGTCTCCGTGAGGGAGGCAAAGAAAGCCTGGGGGACATCACTGCCCCACTCTCCAGCCAGTTCCCCTTTGCTGTGAGCACAAGCCCAGCACACACATGGTCGCTCTGGGGGAGTCCCCTATTGCAACCCCTGCACGTCTCACATTACAGCATGAGGCACGGTAGAAGACAGTGCCAGCGACATCGCCGGGAAGGTTAGGTGGTGCAAAACATCGTGATTTTCTCAGCATGAGGATCCCGTTGGGTGGGAATCGTTCACTCTCATCAGCATGTTCTTGTCAGTATTTGTGATGTTTTCCTTTTAACCACCCTATATTGTCAAACTACTCTTCATCAGCCTCACATGATAGACAGCGTCGTCAGCCTTTCCCAGGTTATTAAGATAGAATGTCCGTCAGTCCAATGTCACTGTGTTGGTTTCCCAGGGCTGCCGGAACAACGGAAGTTTATGGTCTCACGGTTCTGGTCTCACGGCCAGCAGTCTGACATGCAGGGGTCCGCCAGGCTTTGCTCCCTCTGAAACCCACATGGGAGGGAGGGCCCCCTGGCCCCTTCCAGAGGCTGGTAGCCCCAGACGTTCCTTGGCTTGTGGCAGCGTCTCCCCAATCTAACTAGGACCTACCCTCCTATGACTTCCTCTTACCTGACTTCGTGTGCAAAGACTAGTTCCAAATAAGGTCACATTCTGAGGTCCTGTGGAGATACAATTTAACTCATAATAGTTACTCAAGTTGTTCAAGTTAGTTTACTTCTTTAAACCACCAGTGTTTATCACATTTTTAATGTGGATTTCAAGTAGATGTCAGGTGGTGCCTTAGAAATACAACTATGTAACTTTTCTCAGTGAAAGGTAAAAGTGAAAACAAGCCAGTGTAAAACCAGTGATTTCAAGGTAGGCTCTGCAGTCAGACAGACTTGGGTTCTAATCTCACGTCATCTGTAAAATGAGAGTGAGGTCCTCACCTTATAAAGGAAACTAAGGAATTAATTGAGGGAATTAAGGTACTTGATCCAAGTTTCATAGCATAGTGTCTTGCACATAGTCAATATTCTATTAGTGTTATGTTTATTGAAACCGATTATCTCTTTGCTTCTAGCAAAATCTTGATTATTCTTTGTAGAATATTAAAGTATGCCCTGTGATGTATTCTCTCACATGTCCTCTTTTTTCCCTTGTGAATGTAGGGCGTTACATGCTGCTCACTAAGACACGGGTAAGGAAACCCAAATCTCACCTTGTCACTTGTCACCATTCCATAGGCTTGGGTGGGCTTACTTGTGAGTAGACTGGAGTTGGAAGGGTGGACAGACGATCCAGCGTGGTAGAGGATCCCGGGGTGTCAGGAAAGCAGAGGATGGAGGAAGCAGGTGTGGGAAATGGCAGTAGTAAAGGCCGCAAGAGATCAGGAATCCAAGGATCGGAAATAGGCATCCAGCAGGGCGCTACTAGCTACCAGGTGAACCTGAGCCTGCAAGTGTGAGGCCCTGGGCCCAGAGGCTCATTCAAGAAATAACTGGGGGAAAGTAAAGCCATTCGGTTTTAGGTATAACTATGGGGTATGGGGAAGGCTGGAGACGGGCATTCTCAGAGAGGCTTGTAAGCATCATCGGAGGAGGGGCTGCTCATTATCAGGCATCACCTGGCCTGAGCCATGGAATTTGCAAAAAATGAGGTGGCAACCTCCATAATTTGATCTCAGGAATGTTATACAGGTCCTGAGAGACTCACCAAGCCTTTCTTACCTCTTAATTGATGTCCTCAGCTTCCAAACATTCTACATAATTTATGCTGGTTGATATTCTAAAACCACCCTCATAGAAAGGGAAAACCCTTCAATCTCTAACTAATCATTGATTCCAGTTACGGGTTTGTGTTATCGAAGTGCGAGTTTTTAACGGGGAATGGAGCATGCGGATACGTGGTGTCTGAATGTAGGAGCGATCCCAGTGCGGAAGTGCCCCTGCATCCCCGACGTCATCTTTTGACCATAGGCAGCTTCAACAGAAAATCAGGGACAGATCTCTGCTCCCTTCGTGGGGCCATAAAAATCATATCATAAGTGTTGATTATGCTCTTAGGTAGCATACAGAAGCCATTGTAAACATTCATGCAGCTAAAATATAACGCATTGACTGTAAAAACAACACGAAACAAGTTTGTCAAAGGTTCAGTAACCTCCTTCCTTCACTTAGTAACAAATGTCACTTAATTAAGTCCCTTGATCCTTGCCTGTCCAGAGCTAAGTTCTGACGTTTGTAATTGGTGCATCTGTCAGTGTCATGTGTCTTTCTTAAGCTGAAGGGGAATTGTGTTTGATTTTGCCCATGGGTCTTATTTTTATTTCATTGTGTGCTTGCCTTTTTGTCCAACATCCATATAAAAGAGGGTCACTTGAAAAGGTTTTACTTTTGAAATCAAGAAGCCCAGAACTTTTATCTTTTGAGTTGAGAAAAAGTAGAATTTACTTTAATCATGAAGAATGTATATCAAGCCACAAACTCAGAACAGGTATACAAATATAAACGATCTGGAAGTGGGCGCCCAGTCATTTGCTGAAGAAATAGGCCATATATATTATTTGGGGTTTAGGAAAGGCAGGATGAAGTTTACTTGGAATTCTTATGGATGATACTTAAATTGTACTCTTAAAGGTATTAAAAATTTTGCACTGATGATATAAAACACGCTTTAGTGAGAATAGAAAGCCATTGAAATCCTAAGGAGAATCAGATTTTTGACAGAGTGAATCACCTAGATATCCTCTAAAACTTTAAGCAAAGAAAATAAATTAATTAAAACAGGCCTTAATTAGACCAGTATGGTTCATGGGGCTTTGGTGGTACTGCTTTGCAAATCTAGCTCGCAAAAGGTTTTAAAAAACTATGCTAGCCTTAACATTAACTCTGTTTTATGAAAAAGAATGAATTTCAAATAGTAATATCACATATTAATATTTAAATATTCATTTAAAAAGCCATTTTTAAAATAGCTCAGTTAAGGATTTTTTACAACATAGCTCATTTGTATGACAAACTCTTGCCCACAGTGGCTCATATATAATTCTTAAAATAAAAACTATGAAATTTCCAAGCACACCTGATGCATGTTTATGTATTCAAACTTCAAGATGACTTGCCTTTGGCAGGTCTTCTGAGTGATGTGAACCATGGTGGTCATTTTAGTTGTAGCATCTGCCCTGATAACCCATAGTCAAATGGGTTTTTTGCTTTTAAAATTAATTTATTCACTTGACAAATATTTATTGAGTACCTACAGTTATTGGGCATTGTGTTGACATGGGGTTCAGCAATAAACCAGTCAAAATCCTTTGTTTACAAAGCATAGGGCTGTGGAGGCTGACAGTACATAAATGCAGAAGTGTATTATGGAGCATGTCGGAAGGCAGTAATTGCTAAAAGATCAGTCAAGGAAGGAGGGTCAGGAGTGCAGCGGGGGTTGGGGGGCATGCTAGCACAACCAGGGTGATGGGGACCATCCCACTGAGACATTAGAGCACAGAGAGGAGGAGGGTCTGGTATGTTCCGTGAAGAGCGTGGTGGCCAGTGTCACTGGTAGGGAGTCAGGGAGGAGGGAAAAAGCAGCAAGGTCACGGGACCAGCTCCTTTAGGCCTTGAAGGCCATTATAAGGACTCTGATTTCTGCCTGGAATGATGAGGGAGGATAGGGTGGAGCATCTAAGCAGAGGAATGACATGATCTGGCTCGTGTTTTAGAGAGACCCCTCTGGCTGCTGTGTTAAGAGGAGATATAGGGGAACAAGGGTCAGGAAAGGGAGGTCATTTGGGAAGTAAACACATGAACACAGGAGAAACATAGTGCTGGCTTAGACCCTCTCAGGAATGGAGGAGATGGTGAGATGTGGTTGAGTCCCGGCATGTGGTGGCTCCAGCAGGAGGAGGGAACAGAGAATCCTGACGTACGCACCTGGCCCTGCCCGCACAAACTCACAACAGTCCCGCATGTTTGTAACTTACCTGGCCCCCCAGGCTGTCTGAGCCACCTGCACACCAGGACAGCACCCAGTAAAATCCAGGAACATTTCAGCTCCCCTCGTGGCTATCACCCAGAACCCACGCTGTGTACTTGCTTTTGTTCTCTGCAGAATTCTTCCTCCTGGTTTCTAACCCTTTAACCCTGTTAGTGGCTTCAACGACTGAACTTTGCTGGCTGTTTTCTGGCCTTCGGTGTCCACAGGGCAGCCCAGCAGGCTTGGGGCCCTCGGCTCGGCCAGACGGGCAGGTACTAACCTTTGCTTCTGGAGGCTGCCACTGGGGCTGGAGTGGTAGCCTTGGCTGAGTCAAGGATTGAGAAAACCAGAGTGAAGAAACAGCCAGAGTTGGTCCAAAAATGGGCATTAAGGCTTTAGGCTAAGAACCTGAGAAGAAAACGATACAGTCGGGAAGTGAGAGCCAGTTAGGTAAGGGGCAAGTTCGGGAGCAGGTTCTAAGAACAAAGGCTGGAGTGCCGGGCTGGCATTGGCCACGGGCCACCTAGTGCATGAGGGCCGAGAGGGGGCGGGTCAGACTGCCTTACAGCCTGACCTGTTCCTGTATGTCCGTTCTTGTCATCAGATTTACCTTATCCTTGTTTCTGATCCCAAAGGTTAGATTTAGAGCACACACCATCCTTCTGAATTTTTCAGGACAATTTTGGTCACTAGTGGCAGACTCTCAATTCAAATGCCTAAACGAGAAAAAATAATTTATTGGCTGACGTAACTAAAAAGTGCAGGGATGATATTGCTTCAGGCTTGGCTGGTTCCAGAGACACAAACAATGCCATGCACCCCTGGTCTCTTTTTCCATTGTTTAGGTGTATTTTCCTTGGAGTTGGCTTCATTCTCGGGTAGCTTAGCAACACCATTAAGAAGGTGTTCTCTCTTTTCCAATAGTTAAAGCCAAAATTTAGGATGCATCACATTAGCCTGGTTTGGGCAATGTGCCTATGCCAGAATCATTTGCGATGGCCTTAGGGAGATAGAATGCTTTTTTAGACAAGTGAGGACTTACTGTTTGAATTTTTGCCATCACTCGGATACCTGTGAATTCATTCACAATGCAAGGAAGTTGCAATATTTCCATTGGCGGTCAATGGGAAAGCTCTCAGGACCTTCTCAATGTATGTCATACCTGTCATGTTCATGGTGTCAGGACTTGCCAGGAACATGTCAATTTTTAAGATTGTTAAGTAAGCTTTCTAAGGGAAGAATGAGATTCCCCCAAATCTTGATTGTCTCATTATAAGGAAAGTACCCAGCTGCACACATCCATGACTGCAAGTGAGGCTGACCTTGTAATTAAGCACAGCCTAGAGTTTCTGTGATTATGTATCCATGACTTGAGAGCAGCAGATCCTTTTATCTTCCTGCATCCTGGCCTCTTTCATCCGGTGGTTGGTCGTGTGGGCACATTGGACGTGCCTCTTCTAGCACCAAACTCTCCATCCCCTCCTTTTCCTTCACCACCACTGTCTCTGCCACCCCCACTCCACGTCTGACCTTCTTCTCCTCCTCCTTCCCCCAGTTTGGTTGGTAGCACTCCCTCTGCCCAGTCACCCAAGCCTAAGTCTGAGTCAACCCACATGACCACCTTCTCCCTTACTATCCCCATTTCTATTTTCTTCCCTGGATCCCTGACCTTAGTCTAAGGCCCTTCCAATTAGATGTAACCCTAAGCTGAGAGCCTAACTGCAAATTCTTTCAAAATTCTTAAGTGACTCTCCCTTTCTTACAAGTCAAAGCCCTAGTTCTTTCATCCACCCAAGGCTCCCTATGCACCGCCCCTGCCTTCCTTTCAGTCTTGTCTCCTACTGGGTCCCCTGAGCACCTATTAGTGCTTCAGCCATACCTTTCTTGCAGTTCCTGAACCAATGTGATCTATACCTTTGCTTATAGCTCTGTTCATCCTTGAATAATGAACACCTGCTCATTCTTCTGCCCACGCTCAGGGCCAAGGGCCCTCTTGTATGAACCTTTTTCTGGCCATACCCTGTTTAATGCTCTGTCTCCTGTGGGCCCCACCTCGCCCAGGGCCTCTTCTCTCCAGGCTCTGCAAAATGTTAGCGATTTTATTCATCTCCATGCCCAGTTCCCCTTAGCAAGGTATAAGGCCCCTTGAAGACAGATGCCATGTTTTACTCATGCTTACACCCCCAGTAGCTAACTAACATACCTGAGCATTTAATAAATATTTTAAGGTGAAGGAATAAGTGAGTATATTTTTCTGAGGAAATTGTTTATGTCAGTCCTCTGAAAGTGTGGCTACCAGGGTTGGGCTTTACAGTAAATATCTGTGCCAGGAGGCAAAGTACAGTCACTGAGGACAAGGTGGACAGCGACACCTAAACCTAATTCCTGGCCATGAACATGCCCATACTCAGGATCATTTTTAAAGTGAAATTGCCTTCAGTGGGCCCTGTTTACTTTGGCTCATAAATAAGGGGCTTTGGTTAGAAGACCTCTAGGGTCCCTCTGAGGACTAATGTTCTATATTTATAAAGCTGTGTTAGTTTTTGTCATACCAATTTGCTATAATAAAATGAAGATGTCTTGGAGAGTATTGGATAAAAGTCAAATTGGGGGAAAACAGTCATGGAAGAAAGGCAGGTTTTCTGTAATGAACTGCTTATAAAAACCATGGAGATGCATATTTGGGCAGGTGAAGATAGCTGAGGGAATTTAAAGTATGAAAGATCACATTTGTTTAGGGAATGTAGTTTTTAAGGACTAAGTCTGTGTAACAAAAGATTCTCCAAGAGGTGATTATATCAGTTATTAAAAAATGTTCATGTCTTGGGTGTGCAAATATCAAAGTGTGGAATTTCTAATCTCTCATTATGTGTTCCAACAATTGTAAGGTGCCAGTGAGATTCTCATGGATCACAAATGTTTTCTGTGAAATTTTTAGCTCAAAATAATATGAATGTAGTGACATGGAATAAAACAGAAATACTTGGAATTAACATTTAAATGTGTGTGCATAAATATATATATATGTATAGACAGCTGTTGATATGTACAAATAATCATACACACACACGCACACACACACACACACACACACATGCACACACACATCTTTTTGTGGCCCTTGAACAATTTTTACTGACCTTGACATTCACCAGTCCCAAGAGTGTGCTCAATATCCAGAGCTGTATATTTTCAGCATTTTTATTTTCCAACACTATTTCATTGCAATTGTAATATGCCAGTTATATCATGAGTTGAAACTACATACACAATCACCTTTATAGCACTATTTCAACCTAGATAATAATTCCCTTGGGGAAAAGACTCTTGTCCTACATTATCTTTGTCAACCCAGAGAGACTAGTGGGATATCTTGCCAGGAGGAGCTGGAACTCAATAAATATTTGTTCAATGAATTGTTGGGAAATGAATAAGTAAACACAACAGAAATTTACTAGCAGACTGGTAATTTTGGAACACAAGACAGCGAAAGCAGGAACAGGGATGCTTTTATGGTGGTTAAAATCCTAGACAGTAGAATCAAGCCTGATTTCACATCCCAGCTCTGCCATTTACAAGCTAAATAACTTTGAGCAAATTACTTAATCTCATTAAAGCTCAGTTTTCTTATCTATAAAACAAATGAGTTTCTCTGAAGGTAAAATGAGATAATGCTTAGCAAAATTTTCAGCACACAGTAAACTCAGATTACTTTTAGCTATTTTTTATGAAAAGTAATCATCACAAAAATATTACATTAGTGAAATCATATAGACCTTTTTTTTTGTTAATCCTTGGCAATTGCACAGAAAGATGTGGATTTAGGAATGGCTTCAGTAAGAGAAGGAAGATCTAAATTCCCAAGGGGAACACTTCAGAGCAGTGTGTAGCCAAAGAAGGGTGGAAGAAAGGGTCTGGAACCATCAACTGATTTTCTGAACATTGAAGATCCCAAGACAGTTTGGTTGCATGGAGCTTTTGACTTGGATTTGAATGCATTAGGACAAAACTGAGCTCTTGGAAGAGGGAAGTCATGGTCAATGTCGTATGAAGAAAAGTAACTTGGCCATGTGCACTAAGGAATAAATGAAGAGAAGGCAGTTTTTCAAGCAAGGTCTTGAGCTAGCATTAGGAAGTGACCCACCAAGTGACCAATGGAGTCAGAATTATGGGTTTAGAAATTGAAAAATGACAGGAATTGATGTTTGAGGGAGATGACACTGTCACAGGGTTCCTTCTGGGAAATTCTCCAAGTAGTTTGAATACATTTCAATTTAAATAGCTCACTTTGTACTGTAATTATGTATCTGTTGTTGCTTTCCTCTCTAGAGAGTGTGGTAGGACCCAGGAATTATTAAGCTGCGATTTGGAAGTGTGCCCAGTGGGGCTGGGCTATGAGGATGGAAGTGCTCCAAGGACTCAGAGTTGGGGTGTGGTAGGGTGAACGGCAGGTACAGAAACAAGTGGTTGCATCAAGGATTACACTTTATCCTTACGGGGAGCCAAGAAATATTGTTGAAATGTATGGTATGGTATGAGCACAACTGCATTTGGAAATACCTCCCTGATAGCATCATAGAAGATGAATAGGAAAACACTGATGGTAGAGAGACCAGAAAATAAGTTATTAAGGTCTTCAGGTCAGAGGTAAGGAATGCCTGTACTAAAGATTCTGGTGGGAGAATGGAGAGCAAGGAATGGAAGATAGTGATGAGTTAAAAGATGGAATCCATGGCAGGCGATGACAGATCTGAACTCAGATAAATCGTGTAAGTTTAGTAGAAGGAAGAGAAGGAATTTATACCCACTGATCTCTTCTTTTTACCTTCTGAAGTAGAAAACAGGCATTTCCTGAGAATAAGGAGGCAAGGATGGACTTGTGGGCGCCAGGGTGTGGGAAAGGTATGGGATGGGAGGGGGGAAGCCTCTGAGTCACATAAAAGAAACGCTATGGAGCTCTGACACGCAGATTTGCATGATTTCCCCTGCTGCCAGGGCTTGAGAGAGAAGCAAGCTGACAGTTTAGTTGATCCAGGATTGGAGATTTGCAGAGAATGTCAGGGAAGGCTCTGGCCTGGCTAAGCAAGTATTCAGCATTTGTTGGATGAATGAGTGCACAGTTGGACCCCACAGAAGAGGAGTTTATTAGGGATATTGTACAAGAAAATAAAAGTCTGGAAACAAGAAATTCATCTTGTGTTCTAAGACATCTCTTATTTGGGAAAATCTCTTAGGACCCCAAGTGTGTCCAGTACCACATTATATCTCAATGGCCCCAGTCCCCTTTGCAGCAGTCTGCTTAGCTATAATCAATAACCAGATTGTTCACGACTGGTCATGTGATGTCTACTTCCCCACTGGCCCGTCGTCTCTGTTTGGTTGATCATTATACCCTAAATGCCGACACACTGAACATACAATAAATCAGTAGTACTCAATACATATTTTAACTAACAGAATGACATTTTTAATTCTTTTTTAAGATTTTATTTATTTATTTGACAGAGGGAGAGAGATCACAAGTAGGCAGAGAGGCAGGCAGAGAGAGGGGGAAGCAGGCTCCCCCGCTTCGAGCAGAGAGCCCAATGTGGGGCTCGATCCCAGGACCCTGAGATCATGACCTGAGCCGAAGGCAGAGGCTTAACCCACTGAGCCACCCAGGTGCCCTGACAGAATGACATTTTTAAATATTTTGTTGCTTGGTGGTGTCCTGTAAGGTTTTGTGAGTTTGCTTTAGTTAGGAAGAAGACTAATAAATTAAATTACAGATGGTTCTTTATTGGAACATAGGTTCTTTCTGGCTCATAATGGCAGGAATTTGTGTATTAGGAATTGCATGGAAATCTCACTGTATTTAGATAAACAAATAAATATATCTAAAACTAGCTTCTGGGTAACTTAAATATAGCCTGTGTAATTATTACAGTTATACCCGATGCTCTTTGTAGTTTCTTCTTTTCCCCCCTTATTACACATTTTATTTTACTAAGTGTTTTAAACCAGCTAATGCCCATAAGTGGTACATGATATGTTTTATTATAGAAATGAATGTCTGCCTTAAGAACAGGTGCTTCCTATTTGGGGTTTGAAACAAAGAAGCATATATTTTCCTAGAATACATCTGGTATCAGTTCTATTATGAAAAGTGAAAACATTAAAAAAAAACTTTTCAGGTATCAAATATGTATAGTTTGTGATGTCTGATTTCTGAATTATTATCCTAATATCTTCTATTAAAATCTACAAGTGTGTTATTAAGAGGTAAATTGTTCCATAGATTGCCTACATAACTTAATATATTTTAGCTTAATAGATATGAAGTTTATGCCACATCTACTATGTGGTCTTCATACTTCAATTACATCTAGACTTTTGATGAATGTATTTCTGTGGCTAGTAAACTTTCCCTTTTTAATTACTTTTTTCCATTCTAAAATGTTACTTTTCTTAGCAGTACAAAATTCAGTATTGAGTCTATCAAATGAAAACAATGTTAAAATCATAATGGAATATGAATATATATTTCTCAAAACAATTGTTTTTATATTAAAAATTATTCTATATTTCTTCCCCTTAAACATCAGATATTCACAATATTGCTAAGGAATATTTTTATTCACCCAATATTAATATGTGACTTATTTATGGAGCGAGTTACACAGCACCTATCCTGTCCTCTGTCAGGTTGGATCTCAAGTCGTCATAATTAGGTAGGCAAACACATGCCTGATGGCTTGTGTGTCTCCTTCTTTCCATGCTTCTGAGTGTTTGTCTCATTCACTATGTTTTAAACTAGATATAATGGGGATCTATCACTGTTTGAGATTATCTAAATATCTGATTTACCTTCATCAGGTAGCATAAACTATCCAAAATGATATATCCCCCACATATACATTAGCCAGAAATTTATTTCATGAAATTATAATGAGATTGTCATATAATCCACCTCACCAAGAATACTGTCAAAACCAAGGAAATCTGGGGGCGCCCGGGGGGCTCAGTGGGTTAAAGCCTCTGCCTTGGGCTTGGGTCATGGCCTCAGGGTCCTGGGATCGAGCTCCACATAGGGGGGCTTCCCCCTCCCCTGCCTGCCTCTCTGCCTACTTGTGATCTCTCTCTCTCTCTGTCAGATAAATAAACAAAATCTTTAAAAAAAAAAAAAAAGCAAACAAGGAAATCTGCTTCCTCACTGAATTATTGTTAAGATTAATGAGCCATTTGTAGTTAGATTGTGCAGTTCTTCCAGGAAATCTCAAAGCGAGAACAAGATAGCGCTTGCTTTTGAAAGGCATCTGTTTTGCTGTCAAACCAAACTTACAGCAGTCAGGATGAGGCACACTCCTGAGTAACTTCCTGCTTTCTCGGACATGTCAAAGTATTGACGTTCCAATGTGACAGGACTCTAGTAATGAAGGAACCAAGTAGGTGGGAAGAATTGTTACCCAACTTTCAATCAAATGATGGATCATGAATAGATAGATTTCAAAGAAAAGTAAGCCAGAAATCTATGTTATGTATAAATAGAAAACTTGCAAACAACTTGGTGGAGGACCAGAGTCTTCCTTACCTAGTTCCTACTTATTCTGTAATTGCAAAGGAGACACTAATAGAGATACATTTTAACTAATTTTATTCATTGAAATAATATGTGATATATTGCAACCTTAGGAACTTCAAAGAAACTGTAACTGAGAGCTAGTCAGGCATTCAAGACAGGAAGCCAAGAGTCATCCTTGGTTTCTCTCTTTCCCTTTCCCCAAGCCATTAGTGAGTACCATTGGTGTTTACTCTCTCCAGACGTATCTTAGACCCATCCACTTCTCTCTAAATCCATTGCCACCATCACCTCCTGCCTTGAACCCTGCAACGGACCCCATTTGTCCCTGAACTTTCTCTTTTGCTACTTGTCCCCCATCCAATATCGCCGAGAAGCAAAAGTGAGCTTAAAATGTCAATCAGATCATGTCACTCCACTGCAATGACGTTCCATCATACTTATTTTAAAAATTAAACTCTTTGGGGCACCTGGGTGGCTCAGTGGGTTAAAGCCTCTGCCTTCAGCTCAGGTCATAATCTCGGGGTCCTGGGATCGAGCCCCACATCGGGCTCTCCGCTCAGCGGGGAGCCTGCTTCCCCCTCTCTCTCTGCCTGCCTCTCTGCCTACTTGTAATCTCTCTCTCTCTGTCAAATAAATAAATGAAATCTTAAAAAAAAAATAAAAAATATAAAAATCAAACTCTTTACCTTCTTCTTGCTCCGTAAGTTCTGTCCACTCTGGAGTCCTTTCTGTTCCTTAAAAACTCTCAGCCAGGGGTGCCTGGTGGCTCAGTGGGTTTAGCATCTGCCTTCAGCTCAGGTCATGATCCTGGGGTCCTGGCATCAAGCCCCACGTGGTTCTTCCTGCTTAGTGGAGAGCCTGACTCTCCCTCTTCCACTGCCCCTCCCCCATGCCTCATGCTCTTTCTCAAAGAAATAAATAAGAATTAAAAAAACAATACCCCCTGAGCCATTTCCTGCATGAAGGCCTGGGGACATCTCCAATGCTTTACCCTTTGCGTGGAATGGCTGGCTCTTTCCCACTATGTAGATCTTAGCTTAAATATCACCCCCTCCAAAAGGTCTTTCTTGACTCCTCTTTTTATCATTGTGGACATCTCCCTCCTCACATTATAATCTCAATTGCAATTTATTATGGTAAATGCCATGAATGAAGTGAAAGGGTGTCTCTGTTAGGGTGCTTATCAGAAATTGCCATCTTTTATCCATCTGTCTGTTGAAGGGCATCTCGGCTCTTTCCACAGTTTGGAGATTATGGATGTTGCTGCTGTCAACACTGGGACACATGTGGCCCTTCTTTTCACCACATCTGTATCTTTGTGGTAAATCCCCGGTAATGCAATTGCAGGGTCATAGGGTAGCTCTATTTTTAATGTTTTGAAAAAAATTAATAAATAAAATTAAGATGTTAAAAAAATAAAATAAACACTGATGATAGGAGAATAGTAATAATCAGGCATTATATTAGAAAGAAAGAAAGAAAGAAAGAAAGAAAGAAAGAAAGAAAGAAAGAAAGAAAGAAAGAAAGAAGAAAGAAAAAGAAAGGAAAGGAAAGGAAAGGAAAGGAAAGGAAAGGAAAGGAAAGGAAAGGAAAGGAAAGGAAAGGAAAGGAAAGGAAAGGAAAGGAAAGGAAAGGAAAGAAGAGAAAAGAACGAACCTGCCATTCTTGTCTGCCTGCCGGTTTCAGATCTCACTGAGAGAATGTAAGTTCTTGAGGGCAGGACGCATGCCTGTGTTGTTAAGCCCTGCCTCACAGCCCAGCACCGTGTGTGCACACAGTGTCAGTGCATGAATGAATGGTCACATGAAAAGTACCAGTGAGCTGGATTGCTGATATATGCTATGTGCCTGTTGCATTTACATGGCAGTACTTGGACGTGAGGCCTGACAATGGCCATTCAAAGTAAAATGTCAAACTCTGTATGTAGCCGTCCCATGGAAGTGGTTCCTTCTTATGTGAGTTAGAGTTTTGGTGAAAAGGGTCTTATTTTCTTTCTTTCTTTCTTTTTTTTTTTTTAAGATTATTTATTTATTTGACAGAAAGCGAGAGAACAAGCACAAGTAGGCAGAGCGGCAGGCAGAGGCAGAGGGAGGGAGAAGCAGACTCCCTCCTGAGCAGGAGCTTGATGTGGGGCTGGATGCCAGCACCATGGGACCCTGAGATCCTGACCTGAGCTGAAAGCAGATGCTTGACTGACTGAGCCACCCAGGCACCTCAATCTCTCCTCCGAAAGAAAGGAAATGAGAGCACTTGCTCCCTAAATCCTCTTCCTGCTCGGAGGCCCTCAGCCATTTTGGAGCGATCCCCCAGGTTGTGCAGATGCCGCCCACCCCCAGAGGCCTCTGGAAATGCCACGTGGGGCTGAGGAGCACGGTTGGAGTAGACTATCTGTGGGAAGTCCATTGGTATTTCCAAGCTGTACTTGGGGCAAAACGTAAGGTTCCACAGGCAGTATTGAACCTGCTGTAGCTCACTGGTCCCCATTGTCTCATTAGCAAGAATCTCAACCGCTCTCAAAGAACCCAGCGGCTTCCCAGGTGGCAAACAAGCACACGGGTGTGTGCACAGCTTTGCTCCCCTGGCTTCCCCCTCTCGCTGTCATCCCCAGCCACTTCACCCGAGGAGAATCATGCCAAGTAAATATCAGGTGAAGAAAATGCTTCTCAAAAAGAAAAAAAAAGAAAAGAAAATGCTTCTCATTAGTTGTCTGTTCCAAACAACTTTGGAAGCAATCTGGGAGCATCCAGCGTCTTTTCACAGACTTTTATCTCTTGAAAGTTGTTGAAAGAGCTAAATTAAAGTTCCCGTCATTAATCCTTGTTCTGAACACTGTAAATCAAAGGAATGAAATACTTCTCCTCACAATTCAGATCCCAAACAGGTAAAAATGACAACATAAAACAAAATTTAATACTGGCATTGCCCCTGTCACCTAAGCCATATATTCTTGACTGAAGTAATCAGCAAGAGGGTACAGGTGTGCTGTAATTCAACATTGTTTCAAAGCAACTGTGGGTTTCGTAAATACAGTTCATTTTTAATATTTCTGTACCTGAGAGCAAATTTGGGTAAACATGGGGACGTCATTCTTACTTGAGTCTAAAAGCTGAGCTGGTTTTGATCCAGTCTCTATAACTCTTTGCAATTTCGCTTCGTAATGACAGCTTCCCTAACATAAATTCAAGTTGTAAAGCCTGAACTTCCCTCACTGTCACGGAGCATTCCTGCGGAAGGCTTTTTATTTGCAAGTTGCACTTGACACAAGTTTTAGAGAGGCGAGGTGGGCAAATAAAGAACTGGACAAGGAGGAACGGCGGCGAGATCCTGTCTGGGGCCCTGATGTTGATTTGTGGAGCCTCCTGTCACCTTCCCTATCTGCGCTGCAGTTCCGCCCTTTCCAAAACGGGGGTCATGGGCCATATTGTCAGTCCCTGTAACCTGTGAAGCCACTCATTACGGATGAAGAGCCGGCAGTGATCAAATGTGCCTGCCTCACACCAACCCCAGCCGAATCATGAGGATCTGTGAGTGAGCGTCCACGGACTCCCCAAATGCCGTGGGAGGAAAACAGTGTCTGAGCACAAAGAATTTATTCACAGCATAAAAGAGAAGCCGCTAAAATGTCGCAGCCTCAAATTTCCTTGCAATCACCTTTCTTGGGATTGTAGATTCATGGTAGCCCTGCCTCCTTCTCCAGAATTGTACCCGGAATGTCAGAGGTGCGCATAAACCGGGTCCATATTTTACTAGGAAATGTGGGTCAAAAGAAAAACAGCCTGTCTGCAAAGTAAATTTAACTGGATGAGGTTTTTAGTACTACCAAACCACAAACGATTATTCTTTTCCGTACAATTATCACTAGGGGTGGGGGAGGAGCGCACGCCTCTGTTAGCAAGCCCCCCCTCTGCCCTGCTTCCATTAAGTCGAGGACAAGCGCCTCCATTTCCCTGAAGGTCGCTGCATCCCCGAGGCCCCTCTGAAGGGGACCTGCCGTGTGTTCATGCTGCCTCTCCTCTCTCCCTTCCCGTGCCTCTGTCTGCACTGTCACCAGGGGACTCGCGGTTCTCTGAAGAGACACATCTGTGTTCCTCTCGCTCAGCGGCCGCGTGTGGTGGTGAGGGCTCTGACCCCCTTGTGGGGACAGGTCAGGATGACAGAGGGCAGAAAGCCGGGCCAGAACCTGAAAACCGGCGTCTCGTTCCAGTTCTCTCATTGGTTTTAAGATTTTTGGCAAGTCTCAAATTTTCAAAACTCAGATTTCCTCATCCTCAAAAGGATGAAGAAACCAGATCAGGTGATCTTTGAGATCATTTCTGCAGGGATTCATTGTAAAATAAAGTGTCCTCAGTCTCCTACGTAGCAATCGAGGAGGGAGGCTTCTTAAGATCATTCGTTCCTTTACCCTCTGACTCCTGCTGCAGGAGAGTCTTCAAGATTGCCCACTTCAGCCACCCAGTCGAGGTCTTTGTTGCCACATGAGTAAAAGAGGATCTGCACTCAATAGTTCATATTATTGTCTTGAAACTGAAATGAGAGAATGGATGTTCAAGTTCTCTCCAAGCGTGATGTATTATTTCTCTCTCACCATCTCCTGCATGGTGACTCCTGTTTTAACGGCAGCCATTGTTTATAGGACCGACTCTCCTCACTCCCCATCCTTGGACTGCATATCAGGTTGATGACTCCTACTGTTGTTTGGTAGCAACCCAGGTGATTCTTTTATTTGAAATGCTACATCATCTTGACTTTGAAGTTGTTAGCTTTTCTTCTTAAGATTCTCTTCCGAGTTCTTCCCCCTAGATCCAATATTCCAGTATTATCTACATTTTTTCAGATGTCATTCAGCATATTTATGATGCAATAAACCATTGTTTCAGTAGAGACTAATAAGGTATTAGACAGTCATCAGTAACACTGCTTTTTACAAAACATCAAAAATGACTTTGTGTGTGTGTGTGTGTGTGTGTGTGTGTGTGTGTGTGTGTGTATACACAAAATGATGCATCTTTTGAAGAACAGAAGAGAAACTGTGGGAGTCCCATTATTTAGGAAGAGGCGATGAAATGAACAAGGTTTGTAGTCAGGAGAGAATTATAGGTCTCGTAAAGAAAGAAAGAAAATGAAACAATCCCAAAAGCTACAAATTTACTCAACTTATTGAAATATCCCTTAGTGATTATTTTCTGTATTTGCTCTCAATCAGTTATCCTTTTGAAATTTTAGAAGACAGTTTTGGAGAATTTGCTGCAAGTAAAATCATAATTAATCAAATAGTTTAAAACTGTGAAATAGTTTTAAATTTTAAAATATGGGTTTTACAGACTTACCAAAGCTTAAATCAAAAAAGAATGTTGCAACCACCATTTCTCACTGCAAATGTAGGGTGAGGTGCTACCATATGTTATCTCTATAATGAAACATAAGGGGTACAGTGGTATAATTAATAGCAAGCCATTTTTACTTTCAAAATTCCAAAAAAGAATATGTTGAAAAAAAGAATATATATTGAATATATGTTTTCTTACAAGAATTCAAAATATAATACTGAAATAAATTCTGAAGGATATAGCAACCTATCAATGTTGCTGTTATTCTACTTTAAGAAAATCAATATACAAAATTTTAGACTTATAAATTAATATTACAGTTATCACAAACAGATTCTTTAATTTTGTTTCCTTATATAATTTTTAAAATTGTGAGCTCACCTCCTTCATTTATGATGATTCATTTTGTAATCAATTTTCTTCTGGTATGTGGTATCTATCCATTATACACCACTGAAAATATACCATAGTTTCTGTGAACTCTTTGAGTTTCATTAAATACAAATATTAGTTGTTATACAGAATTTTCTGCTTTGTTCCTCTTTCCTATTGACATGCCTTCCACTTCCTCCAATAATAATGACGGTGATATCAGTAATAGCAAATATTTATGTAATGCTCGGTATACTTCTAAGAACCTTATGTTTAATCCTAAGGACAGTTTTATATGGTAGATATTGTCACCTCCTGTCTTAGGTCAAGTCACTTGTCCGTCTTATAAGTAGTTATCAGTGAGCAGCCCTTGTGGGACTTGAAACTGGCCATCACCCCCAGAGTTCATGTCCCATCACCCCCAGAGTTCATGTCCCAAGTCCTTCTAATCGGTCATGGTTCTGTAGCAATAGCTTTCTTGCCCTGGCTTGCTGTGACTGAGTCTTACAGAAGTAAGCGTTCTGGCACTCAAAATCTGTTTTCTGCCTTTTGCTGAAAACTTAGAGAAAATGAGCGTATGCGGTGGAATCTCAAGTGCATTGCTATAGCAGTCTGAGTTGACATTGTTGTGATCTTGTGTCTTACCTGGAGCATGCCTTGTACTGTGTCCAGACAGTCAGTCTGCTGGTTAAGAAGCTGGAAATGCATATTTGGGACCCATGAGCCAACAGATGGGAACTCAGACTATGGGAGGGACCCAGTCACCTAAATGTAAATTGCTACTACGATCTAAGCTTAATTATCTTAGTAATAATTAAAACGTGATATTGTAAGCATAAATATGCCCTGATGTATAACAGATGAATAGCATGTATTATTACATGTCTTAAAACACAAGGTGATATTGTGATAAGCACAATAGGACCACACGAGAAAATTCATCATCTGAACTTTACCCAAATTTATTTGTACAAGATATCTGTTCTTTATGCTTTGTTTTATACTTTAAATGCAATAAAGTGTTTACAAAGCATAAAACACTTTATTCATTTTTCATGTTTTACTTCAGCTTTTCCATTTATTCTTTTTGCTCTCTAAACGACTTTTCACTGAGGATAAGTTTGCTGACATACAGCATAATTACTCATTTTTTCTTGGTTATTCAATTCTGCCCACTATTTTTGTATACTAAAAAACCAGTTTTGTTTAATTTATTCTTCATAATCACCTCAACATTTTTTGTTATTGATTTAGCTCTATTTTTAGGAATAGTTGGATCTAAATGTAGTTATTTTATTTTATTTATTTTTGTAAAGATTTTATTTATTTATTTGACAGAGAGAGATCACAAGTAGGCAGAGAGGCGGGCAGAGAGAGGGGGAAGCAGGCTCCCAGCTGAGCAGAAAGTCTGATGTCGGGCTCGATCCCAGGACCCTGAGATCATGACCTGAGCCGAAGGCAGAGGCTTTAACCCACTGAGCCACCCAGGTGCCCCGAATAGTTGGATCTGAAATAAAGAATTTAATTCAAATAAGATCTCCTTCCCTCCTTCCCTCCCTCCCTTCCCTCCCTCCCTCCCTCCCTCCCTCCCTTCCTTCCTTCCTTCCTTCCTTCCTTCCTTCCTTCCTTCCTTCCTTCCTTCCTTCCTTCTCTCCATAAATATTACTACTACCATACTGAGTGCCATGCTGTGAATATAAAGCTACAATTACAAGCCTGCCCTCAGGAGGTTCCCATGTGCAGTGAGAACACAGTATATTATGAGAACAAAATGGGACAATAGGATGCACAGCAGTGGGTTTTTGAGACAGGATTAGGAGCATGGGGGTGTGCAGGCAGGCCATGGCTGCACAGGGAGGCTGAGCAGAGTGAAGGCATAAAGATGAAAAAGAGCAACTGTGTATTTGAGAAATCCTGAGGATGTGAGGCAGTGGGCAATTCACCGTAGTGAAAAGTGGCAATAAGAGGCACAAGACAAAATTAGGAGGAGCGATTGATTGCTTTCAAAATATGAAAGGCATTGTGTACCATGTACTTAAGTACTTTAAGTACCATGTACTTAAATTTAAGTTATGTTCTGAAGGTCTAAAGATCCAGTAGAGATTTTTACATAGACAAAGAAAACTGTTCTGTGTTTTAACAAAATAACTTTGGGAACAATTGTAAGGATGAACTATGACTGCATGGTGCTGGAAGGTGTGGTTGAGTCTAGCCATAATAAGAACAGAATAAAATAGTTGTATTGTGGGTGGAAAGATGAGAAGAGCTTGAGAGATATTTTTAAGTAGAGTTGACAGAACTTTTTAACTGATCAGGGTTGAGTAGATAAGAGAGGTATGAAAATAGCTCTCAATTTTCCAGATTAAATGACTTGGTAGATGGTGCCGTCATTAACTTTTGTGAGAGTCATAGGAAGAAGAGCATGTTGAGCACAAAGATAATTCAGGTTTAAAAATATTGAGATTGAATAGTGTTTAGGTATCCAGGTTAAGACATTAGGTAAAAAATGGTAATATAATGCTGGAGGTGAGAAAAAGAACTTAAAGCCAGATTTGTAGATATGAGAACCACTGGCTTTTTAGTGCTGCTCGAGCAAATGGCCACAGACTGGGTAGTTCAAACAACAGACACTTATTTCTCAGAGTTCAGGGGACTAAGAGGTCCAAGATCGGGGTGCCAGCAGGCTTGGTGTCTGGTAAGGCTGCCTCCTTGCTGTGTCTTCAGCTGGTGGAGAGCAGAGAGAGGAGGAAGCAAATTTTTGTGTCTCTTCATATAAGGCCTTAATTCCATCATGAAGGCTCTAACTCAAGGCCTAATCACCTCCCAAAGGCTCACCTCAAATACCATCACATTGAGGTTGAGAGTTCAGAATATAAATTTTGGGGAAAACATAAACATTGCGTTCATGACAATTGGCATGTAGGTGTTAACTGAAACTGCAGGCAATTTGCTGACTTCTTGGGAAAGAGTGTGAGTAAGGTGATAGGACCAAGAATTAGATCTTGAGGACAGCCAAAACTTCAAATACAGAACAAGGAGAAGGAGCAATTGATATAAACTGAGAAGTGGTCAAGGAGGTGGAGATTAAAGATTTTTTTTTTCCTGGGAAAAAAAATAAGTGTTAAGTTATAAGTATCAAATACCTTAGAAAAATGAAGTATGATAGAAATTTTTAAAGTACTCCTATTTAACAAAACTCAATAAAAGAACAACTGTTAATGATTAAATGCTAAAGTCATTGACAGTAAAATTTGGCACAAGGCACATATGCCTTTAAGGACAAGACTACAAGGGACTTGGTACTTTCTGCATTACTCTATTTCTGTGCTGCTTGACTTTTTTTTTTTTTTAAACAAGCTGAATTACGTTTACAAGATAAAAGAAAATTAAAACTAGTTTTAAATGTCCTCGGTCCTACCTCAATTTCTACCCTGGCAGTAATCTAAATGTATCTCTACATTTAGTCATCTAGATGACTAGATTTAGTCATCTAAATCTCTAGATTTAGTCATCTAAATCGTTTTAGAGACTAATGTAATAAGACAAGAAAGTACAATGTATAACATAAACAATGAACAGAAAATTATTTTGTTATATGACTCTATTATATACTAACAAAAATAACCCCAAGATACTCAATTAAATATTAGAAATACCAAATGAATTTGGTAAAATGGATGAATATAAAATAAATATATCAAGTATTTGATATATATCATTTGATATGATATGATATATATATCATATTGATATATATCAATCAAATATATTATTTATTTGGTAAATAAATCAAAGCGCTTTTCTTTATTTCAATGACCAGGTAGAAATAAAAACAGGGGGAAATCACAAAAATAAAAAGAACTATATAGTTCCTAAGAAAAAATACAGCAAGAAATTTCAGGACTTAGGTAAAAAAAAATATAAAAATATATTAAATATAAATATATTAGCATTTATATTAGTAGGTTTTTTATTATATTAATATCCAGAACTCAATATAGATACTTTAACTTCAGATTAAAGACGAAGGATAGACCCAGAGAAAATATATTTGTAAAAATTTGGCAAGCAAATAATATCACCAATATAAAAATATCTTTTTCAAATTGAAAATAAAAAGGTAAGTAGCACAAGAAAAAAGGTAAATAGCACAAATAAAAATAGAGCAAAAATTTAACCAAATAATAACTGTAAATTATTTAAAAGTTGATATTTAGAAGTTGTTCGTCTATTAAAGTAGTGCAAATGAAAAAATACCAATGAAATACCATTTTCTGTCACTAATCTTACAGAAGTTTTAAGCATTTGGCTATTTAAAAATAGCCAATCTTAGCCATAGCTGGGTTGTTATTTACCTGGTAAGGTCAGGAGGGCCATTGAAATTCTAGCATTGCAGTTCGTATATATTTGCAACCTTGAGCCCCTTCTTCTTTCAGATCCCTATCCTACCCTCCTCTCTGCGCAGACACTTCCAATTTCAAAATGCAGTAGTTAGAGGACAAATGCATGGCACCTAATGTTCTCGAATGTCCCTGCCTTGCTTGTTAGATATTGAGGATATTATCCCTGGGCAAGGGTGTAGTAAAGTAGGTATTGACTTATAATACAGCTGGGAATACAAATTGCTAAAATTTTTTTGTGGACTTATGTGACTTTATCTATTATTTTTTTTTAACACTTTAATCACTTTATTTTTTGATCTTATAAAAATAAAAGCACTCGGAGTGCCTGGGTGGTTCAGTCGTTAAGCGTCTGCCTTCGGCTCAGGTCATGATCCCAGGGTTCCTGGGATCGAGCCTCGCATTGGGCTCCCTGCTCGGCAGGAAGCCTGCTTCTCCCGCTACCATTCCCTCTGCTTGTGTTCCCTCTCTCGCTGTGTTTCTCTCTGTCAAATAAATAAAATCTTTAAAAAAAAATAAAATAAAAATAAAAGCACTCACATATAATCATATATGTATGTGTTTATAACAATATAGTTTAAATACCCAGACACTATAAACTACATGAATGCCTATCAATTAGAAAATGACTGAGTAAATTATAGTATATTTATATAATGGGATATTTTATAGCTATTTAAAGAATAGATTAGATGTATGTGTTGGCATGGAAAGATGTCCAGAATGCATTGTTTTAAAATTAAAACAACCATGTGTAGAGTAATATGTACTTTTTTTAGAAAAAGAAGCAGGTGTCTCTGTTTCTCTGTCAGGCTCTCTTTCATGTATACACATGTATGTATACACATGTATATACATATGTATACACATACTCGCATGTATACACAACGTAGGTGTACATCTATATATATATGGTGTGCGGACTAAAATGTATGGGCAAATACATTCCCAATTGTGGGAAGAATGGGTGTAAATAGATATATACAGAGTATTATATTTCTCTTCATACAACTGTATTTTTTAGACTTATTTAATAAGCTTTTTATTGTTGACCTTCCAAAAAAGAGTAAGGAAAAAAAAAAAGGTCAAGATAATGCCATTCTCTAGAGTTGAGGCAAGCTGATTATAGTTGAGAATGACAAATTCAATATAAGTTGTATCATATGGTGGGAAAAGAAAACAATAAAAATTTAGACTTATCAAAAAATACCATATTTCCTTCTATTGACCAAATTCCTCAAGACCACTGGTTTTTAACATTTTTAAGGGTGGAGAGCCCTTAATAGAGTCAGATGAAACTCCTTTCTCAGTTAAAAGTGCATGGATTTTCAAATCCATCAATTGCATGTAACTGCTAGGTTTTATGAGCCCCTGCTCTAATCTTTTTTTTGTTTTGTTTTGTTTTGTTTTCATTAAAAGGAGTTGAAAATAAGGGGGCACCTGGGTGGCTCGGAGGGTTAATCCTCTGCCTTCAGCTCAGGTCATGATCTCAGGGTCCTGGGATCGAGCCCCACTTTGGGCTCTCTGCTCAGCAGGGAGCCTGCTTCCCCCCCTCTCTCTGCCTGCCTCTCTGCCTACTTGTGATCTCTCTCTCTCTCTGAATAATAAATATATAAAAATATATATTATATATATATATATATATAAATATATATATATATTTTTATATATATATATTATTATATATATAAAAATATATATTTATAAATATATAAAAATAAATAAATAAAATCTTTGAAAACAAAAAAAAGGAGTTGAAAATAAGTTTAAAACAAATATTATTCTGATTATGTCTTCTCTCCTCATTGTTTTTTTTTCCATTGTTTTGATGATAACCAATCTTCAGCATCACCTGATTTCTTAGGAAGAGTATGTTTACTTTGCTATTAAAAATTTAAAGCTAATTCAACCCAATGTTGCCAGTTCAAGATTCCTTTACTCTCCTGTAAAATTTTCCACTCCAACCAAACCATACTATTACTAATTCTCCAAACACAGTCTAAATTCTGGGAGTTGATTTCTTTGATCACCTTTGCCTTTGCTTAAAATATCCTTATTGCTGCCCATCCCCTGGCCATCTTATTGGTGCTATCAAAATCCTACCCATTCTTCTAGTCCCAGGTCCAAGTCCTCCTCTTTAACTAAATTTTCCTCCAGTCCCTCAGCTGGAATGACTCTTGCTATCCTTGTGAACCACAGCTCTTTGTTTTTATTTCCATCATATTTCTTACCACATCTATATAATGTTATGGTTAATTGTAGAGATGTCTTATCCCATTTCCTGGCCTATTAGGTCCTTGAGAGCAGGACTCATATCTTGCTCATTTTAAATCTGCTATAGCACTTACCACAGGGCCTTGCAAATAGTAGGTCCCAGTAAATGTCAAATTGAATTGATTTTGAGCTGACTTCAGTGGGATCCTGAAACAGAATGACTTTTTTGGCTTTAGGGTTTTTTTTGTGTGTGTGCAATTTTGCCTCTTCCCTACAAAGATGTCTTAGTCAATCTACACAATTAGTCCATAATTTTTATTTCCAGCTTTCAAATTGTATCCTACTTTAGGTGATTCTAGTAAATGGTATCTTTTTTTATTTTTTAATATATTTTATTTATTTATTTGTCAGAGAGAGAAAGCACAAGGCAGGCAAAGGGAGAAGCAAACTCCCAGCTGAGCCAGGAACCCAATGTGGGACTTGATCCCAGGACGCTGAGATCATGACAAACCAAAGGCAGATGCTTAACTGACTGAGCCACCCAGGCATCCCAATGATACCTATTTATAAAAGAAGAGTGAATGTTTTTTTTTTTTCTATTTTATTAGATAGTTCTTTTTTAAATGATGCAAAAAATTTATATTACTTTTGTTTGATGTAATTTTATCTCTTAGACATTTGGAATTTTAATATACTTTTATAATTTACATGATTTGTTTTTAGTTTTAGTTTAAGTGAATAATCATTTTTTGTTGTATTCTCTTATCTGGATAAATAATGTGTTTGGCAAAAAATACTAAAGATAGGTTAATGCAACTCTAATGTCACTTATATACTTTCTATTTAACAGTAATTAGAAAGTTTACTTAAATAATATAAATTAACAGGTACTAAAATCTCCCCCTACTCACCATGGGCTTTAAAAACCTAATATTGGCAAATAATAATCAGACCAGAAAAATAAAACTTAAAAAATTAGCAGAAAACAAGAAACTGCCAAAAATTTATATTTAGAAAGAATAAAGTTCTAAGAGTTTTAGAAATCTATATAATTTAATGGTGACATTTAATAGATTAATCGATGGTCAATACAGTAACTACTTTCAGTGAGCTAATTCATAATGTTAAGAAAGTTCAAGGTCTTCTCAATTCTACTTCTCATCAAAGTTGTGTGAAACACACACATATATTTCCAAGTGTAATTACTGGCATAGCTTTAATAATAATGTATACATATTTCATCCAGTAGGCCCCAAACACAAGTCTATGCTTATATTATCCAATTTCCCATTGTTTTACCTAGTCCCTGAAAAATAAACAATGGAACATGTTCATTTCTTTGGCTCTTCAGAAGGCAGCTGAGATCTAATTGCTTTTTTTGCCTTACATTAAGATAATATTTCAATCGGATACTGTTGTGATGTTCTTCTATCAGGATCAAATAAGACAGGTTCAGATGTAGATTATAAATATGGCAGAATTAAGGGAAAATAATAATACCCTGGTTTATACATTTGTTTGTTTGCTTGTTTATTTAGAATCTCAAAGCATATTTTTATATTAGTTCTTTTTTTTTCATTTTAGAAACATCCTATAAAATGACAACAGGGAAATATTGTTTTATCTATTCAGCTTGTAGATAGAAAAGTAAATTCAGTTTGGCTATTGTGGACATTGCTGCTATGAACACTGGGATGCAGGTGCCCCTTCTTTTCACTACGTCTATATCTTTGGGGTAAATACCTGGTAGTGCAATTGCTGGGTCATAGGCTAGCTCTATTTTTAGCATCTTAAGGAACCTCCATACTATTTCCCAGAGTGGCTGTACCAGCTTGCATTCCCACCAACAGTGTAACAGGGTTCCCCTTTCTCCACACCCTTGCCAATGTTTGTTGCTTCCTATCTTGTTAATTTTTGCCATTCTAACTGGTATGTTTGTTGTTTCCTGTCTTGTTAATTTTTGCCATTCTAACTGGAAGAAGATGGTATCTCATTGTGGTTTTGATTTGTATTTCCCTGATGGCTAGTGATGTTGAACATTTTTTCATCTGTCTGTTAACCATTTGTATGTCTTCTTTGGAGAAGTGTCTGTTCATGTCTTCTGCCCATTTTTGACTGGATTATTTGTTTTTTGGATTTTGAGTTTGAGATCTTAGATACCAACCCTTTATCCATAATGTCATTTGAAAATATTTTCTCCCATTCTGTGGGTTACCTCTTAGTTTTGTGGACTGTTTCCTTTGCTATGCAAAAGCTTTTTATCTTGGGTGGGGGGATGGGGTAATTGAGCGATGGGTACTAAGGAGGGCATGTGTGGTGATGAGCACTGGGTGTTACATGCAACTAATGAATCGTTGAACACTACATCAAAAACTAATGATGTACCGTATGATGTACTGTACTGTATGTTAAATTTAAAAAATGAAAATTAGGCTGACAGAACCCAAGACAAAAACAGAGAGGGAAGCAAACCATAAGAGACTCTTTTTTTTTTTTTTAAGATTTTATTTATTTTTTTTATTTATTTGAGAGAAAAAGAGTGAGAAACAACAGGAGAAGGGAGCGGCAGGGGAGAAGCAGACTCCCTGCTGAGCCAGAAGCCTGAGGCGGAACTGGATCCCAGTGCTGTGTGTGATCATGACCTGAGCCGAAGGCAGTTGCTTAACCAACTGAACCACCCTCTCAGGTGCCCTGAGAGACTCTTAGCTATAGGGAACAAACAGGGTTGCCGAAGGGGAGCTTGATGGGGGAATGGGGTAACTGGGTGATAGGCATTAAGGAAGGCACTTGAAGTAATAAACAGTGGGTATTGTATGCAACTGATGAATCACTGAATTCTATCTCTGAAACTAATAATAATGCACATGTTAATTAAATTGAATTTAACTTAAAAAATTTTAAAACGAAAATAGTACAAGAAAAGGTCTTCGAAGTAATTGAAAAAAAAAAGAAAAGTAAATGCAAAAAAAAGTGTACTTAGTTCATTTAACATCTGATTTTGTCAGGTTTGCATCAGTTAAACTAAATATAGATTTATAAACATTGCTAAGCATCAGCTGTGTGGTGGACACTAAACCTGACATAAATAGTAGCAATATATGGTTCTGCCTTTAAAAAGCTAATTACACATTATCTATAATAAACCATACTATAAAAAAAGAAAATACTATGGCAATTGCTACAATAGGAATACAAGTAGAGTATCATAAGGATAGAAAGCAGGACTGGGAAACAATTATTTTTAGATTGAGAAAGAATTTAGGATAAATTTCACTATGGAGATGTCTTGGGCTTTGAAGCAGAGATTTAACTGAATAGAGAAGACAAGGGATCACTACCAAAAACTGAAACACTTGGGTATAAATCTAACAGAATATTACAAGATCTGTATGAGGAAAACTACAAAACTCTGATGAAAAAAATCAAAGAAGCACTACATAAATAGAGGGATACTCCATGTGCATGGATAGGAAGACTCAATGTTGTCGAGATATCAGTTCTTCCTAACATTGATCTACAGATGCAGTACAATCCCAATCTAAATTTTAGCAAGTTATTTTATGGATGCAGCAAACTGATTCTAAAGTTTAAATGTACCCAGAATAGCCAACACAATATTGGAGGAGAGAGTTGGAGGATTGATATCACCCTACATCAAGACTTACTATAAAGCTATAGTAATCAAGACAATGTGGAAAGAATAGACAGATGAATCAGTGGAACAGAATACAGAGCCCAGAAATAGACCACATGATATACTGTCAAGTGATCTCTGACAAAGGAGAAAAGGCAACACCGTGGAAACAAAAAGAGTCCCTTTAACATAGGGTGCTGGAACAAATAGACATCCACATGCAAAAAATGAATCTAGACATAGACATCCACCCTTCGCAAAAATTAACTCAGAATGGATCATAAGCCTATATGTAAAATACAAGAGTATAAAACTCTTACAAGATAATATAGAAGGAAACCTAGATGACTTTGGCCATGGTGATGACTTCTTAGATATAATATCAAAAATATAATCCATGAAAGACATAATTGATAAGCTGTATTTCATTAAAATTTAAAACTTCTGCTCTGCAAAAGATAATAACAAGATCATGAAGAGATAAGCCACAGACTAGGAGAAAGTATTAGCAAAAGACACATCTGATGAAAGACCACTATCCAAAATGTATATAAGAACTCTTAAAACTCAACAATAAGATAATAATAAAGAACTCGATTAAAGAATGGGCCGAAGATCTTAGTAGAGATCTCAACCAAGAAGATATACAGATGGTAAATAAGCATATGAAAAGTTTCTCCACATCATATGTCATCAGGGAAGTACAAATTGAAACAACAATGAGATAGAACCACACACATATTAGAATGGCTAAAATCCAAAACAGTGGCAACACGAAGGATATGGAGCAATAGGAACTCTCATTAATTGTTGGTGGTACAAAATGGTACAGCCACATTGGAAGACACATTGGAAGTTTCTTACAAAACTAAATATACTCTGTATATTTAGTAATCCTTAGTCCTTAGTATTTATCCAAAGGACTTGAAACTTATGTCCATGCAAAAACCTGCATGTGGATGTTTATAGCAGTTTTATTTATAATTACCAAATCTTAGAAGCAACCAAGACATCCTTCAGTAAGTAAATTGATAAATAGGTTGTAGTAAATTCAGACAATGAAATATTTAGTATAATGAGCTTTAAGAAGACATGGAGGAAACTTTGGTGTATATTACTAAAGCCAATCTGAAAAGGCTACATACTATATGATTCCAACTACATGGCATTCTGGGAAAGACAAAACTATGAAGACAGTAAAAGAGCAGTGGTTGCTAAGGGTTGGGTGAGTGGGATGGGAAGAGTAGATAGAGCACAGATGATTTTTAGAACAATGAATATACATGATTCTATAATGATGACTGGATGTCATTATACATTTGTCTAAATCCATAGAATATACAACACCAAGACTGCACCATAATGTAAATTTGGTATTTGGGTAGTTATGATATGTCAGTGTAGGTTCAGCAAGTATAAGAAATGTACCCTCTAATGAGATATGTTGATAATGGGGAAGGCTGGGCATGTGTGGTGATAGAGGGGATATGAATAATCTTCATGCCTATCTCTCAATTTTGCTATGAACCTAAACCTGCTGTTTAAAAAAATAAGGTTTCCAAAGGGGAAAAGAGGGGAGGGGGGGTCAGTCTAGATAGAGCAGAGATAGGAGCAAAGTTAAAAAAAAATACATATTTGAAGAATAAAGAATAGTTCCACACAGTTGGAAGCTAGGATGCTGAGTTAAGAAGGTGTAAGCAGAAAAAAAAAAAAGAAGAAGAAGAAGGTGTAAGCAGTGAAGCTGGAGCACAGATGGATCTGTCCTTGGAAAGGTTTCTAATGGCAGGTAAGGAGTTTAGATTTTGCTTCCAGGGTATAATGACCAGACGCGTAGTTGTTCTGGGAGGGGAAGTAACCCAATCAGCTATTTTCTATAGAAGGTAAATGTAACTATGGCATAGAAAATAGAAATAGTTAATCTTTAAAATGTTTATAAACTTTGATGGAATAATCACATTTCCAGGAGTTTATCCAAAGGAAACAATTGAATCTACTGAAAAAGCTTTATGGATGGTAGCCATAAAAATGCTGAATAGTTAGGGAAATCATTAGAAATAGGGAAATAGTTAAGGAATCATTACAAATAGGTTTTAATAATACTAGAAAATTATCAAGCTATCATTTAAAAACACAAAACAGAAAAGTATGGGTATTGTTTGATCATGGCTAATGTCACAAAATTATGTGTGAGAAAACTCCTAGAAGGAGATAAACCAAAATAGTAAAGTGGAAGCTTCCAAGAGTTGAGACTATTGGTAGTTGCTTTTTACATTAGTGTCCAGTACATTTCTCTAAACATGGATTAGTTATGCAATGAAAAAAAACAATAAACTTTTTTTTTTTTTTAAAGATTTTATTTATTTGACAGAAACACAGTGAGAGGGAACACAAGCAGAGGGAATGGTAGCAGGAGAAGCAGGCTCCCTGCTGAGCAGAGAGCCCGATGTGGGGCTCGATCCCAGGACCCTGGGATCATGACCTGGGCCAAAGGCAGACGCTTAACGACTGAGCCACCCAGGCGCCCCAAAAAACAATAAACTTTTAAACAGCCCAGCTGAGAATAGCCAAGTCCTTGAACCCAACAGTGACAGCATGAATGCAGAGGGAGAGACAGATTACAGCCAGAACATTGTTTTCATGGATGTGGACGATAAGAAAGAGCTGGGCAAAGATGACACTGCAGCCCTGACCTCTAAGCCAGTCAGGTGGTGCTGTTTTCAGTCACACAGCAAATGCAGGGGAGGCAGGGTAGGAGGGTTCACACTGAACATGTTTATATGGAGGAATCCTTTGGATATCCAGCAGATGTATTCTCATGGTGGTTGGCGATGAAAGCATTCAGTATTGACAAAGATACAGTAAATCACCACTTTCTGGTCCCAGGATGGAGATGATGAAAAGTAATTTAGCAATATGTTCATGTCCTTCAACCCAAATATAGAAAATTCATTATGCACTTTGATACAAAGTCATTATTTACAAAGATGTTCATTGCAGGAGGTAGCCTATAACCAAGAGAAAACAGAAAAAGAGGAAAACAAAACACTCCTCCCCAAAGTAGGGGAAAGTCAAATAAATTATGATGAATCCATTCAATGGAATATCGTGTAGCAATTAGAAATAATGTGTAAACAAAATATATTAACAAAAGAAATACATATGTCAAATTTTTAAAATCATAACATTAAAACTATATACACAGTAGGCCTTTGACCTTATAAAATGTTATATAAATAAGACCAGACTAGTCACATATCAAAGTATTAACTGTCTCAACTCTTGCTAGTAGTATTACAGATCCTACTCCCTTTTAACTTCTCTTTATTTTTGAGTTCTTTTCTACCAAGAGCACGCATAACTTTTATAACTAGAAGTTAAAAAGAAAGAAAATTAAAGGGAAAGGATATGTGTCCAGAGATCAAGGCTAAAATGTGGATTCGAAAATCATCCACATATAAGTAAGAGTAGAAGTCACCAGTAATCCTTAAACTCCAGAGACAGATTATGTTGTCTCTCTTAATAACTTCTTAGTACATAGATTTTATACAATAAACTGAAACATTCTAATGATTCAGTCATATGTTTATCAAAAGTCAATTAGAGCCTTAGGCCTTTGTCATTTTGGGATGTTCAATAGAATGAACATGGTTTTTAAAATTGATTTGATAAAGATAAAACTTGACATTAGTGAACAGTAATTCATTTTCTTACTCTTCTTCAGAAAATATGTCATGCTCAATTTTAATTTCAAGAAAATATAGAGCAAATCTACATAAAGCAAAAATAGTAAAGTTTTGTTTGCCCTAAGATATGTTTTGCTCACTATAATTGGGTTGTCAGAATGCGTCTGACATATGCTAATGAAACAGAAAGAAAGCCAAAATATGGTTTATTTGGTTACATTAGTCCTTTTCATACTCAAACCAGCAATCTTTTTTTAGCTCCTACTCAAATTCTGGGAGTTAAAAAGTAAAAAACCACATGGCACTTAGGCAGCAGATGAAAACCACCGGCAAAAGACAGCAAATCATTCATTCCAATAAGTAGTAAAATAATGTTGGAAATTTGAGGACTATAGTGTCATTGCGAATGCATAGATTCATGACAGGCTTCCTAGAGGAGGTGACGCTCTGGCATGGATCTTGAAAGGAAGACAGTAGTAAAGAAAAGAAAACTTAAGATAAACTCTTTCAGATATTGCCACAATGTTCAAAGTGGTCTTCAAAGTGTTCTTCAGAGTGGTCATTTCAGTTTACATCTGAATCAGCCAGGAATAAGAGTCTCCATTTTTCCTCATGTTGGCCACTGTCAGACTCTTAAATAATTTTTATTTATTTATTTTTAGGGAGAAAGAGAGTAAGCAGGGGGAGGGGCAGAGGGAGAGGAAGAGGGAGAGAATCTGGAGCAAACTCTGCAATGAGCCCAGAGCTCCATATGGACTCGACCTGAGACTCCATCCCGTGAGCCTGAGATCATGACCTGAGCAGAAATCAAGAGTCACTTAACTGACTGAGCCACCTAGGTGCCCCGATACTGTCGGACTTTGAATCTACATTTGTCATGTTGGGCGTCTTTTCCTGTGTTTATTTAGCAATGTATGTTTTCTCTTCTATGAGAAGAATTTCCTGTTAATATCCTCTGCCCAATTTCTCTAGAGTTGTTTATCATTTTCTTATTGATTTAAAGAAGTTTTCTATGTATCCTGGATGCTAGCTCCTTGCCAGGAGAGACTTTTCTCCTTTTCTCTGTCTTCTTGTAGCCAGACTGCCTGAATCCTGTACTCAGTAACAATGTGTTCTTAAAATAATTATTTAACTTCTCTGGGATTTCATTTTCTGAGTGGTAAAATTGGCATAGTAACATACCTAGCAGATAGGGTTGTTGTGAAACTTAAATGAGCTAATATGGAAACAGCTTGGAAGTATGTTCCAAGGTTTTAGTAAGTGCTAATTAAATGTGGGCTGTGGTTGTTACAATCATTATTATTCTCTCTCACAAAGGTAGATTGTTTCTAATTGGCTGTTTCACTAAGGGTGTGGTCTTTGGGGGTCTGGACTTCAAAACCTGCCCCACTTGGTGTGGACTCAAGGACTTGTCTTCTGTCTTTGTGCTATCCACAACTCAGACTCAAGTTCCCAGACTAGGACTGTCCTCTATAGGGATATATTCCAACCATCATAGGGCTTGCCTTTCTTTGATTCTTCTTTATCCTTACTTTCTTAAAGGTTGAATATGAACAGACAGTTGTTATATTTTTTGCTAAATTCCTATTTAAAAAAATTAAGGTAGGTGTAAAATCAGGTTGTTTATTGGAGATTTTTCTTGTTTCTTGAGGTAGGCCTGTCTGAAAAGGAGAATTATAGGCCAATATCCCTGATGAACATAGATGCAAAAATGCCCAAAAAGATACATGCAAATCAGGGGTGCCTGAGTGGTTCAGAGGGTTAAGCCTCTGCCTTCGGCTAGGGTCATGATCCCAGGGTCCTGGGATTGAGCCCCGCATCAGGCTCTCTGCTCGGCAGGGAGCTTGCTTCCTCCTCTCTCTCTCTGCCTGCCTCTCTGCCTACTTGTAATTTCTTTCTCTCTGTCAAATAAATAAATAAAATCTTAAAAAATATATATACATGCAAATCAATTCCAATAGTACTTTAAAAGAATTATTCACCACGATCAAGTGGGATTTATTCCTGGGCTGCAAGGGTGGTTCAATATTTGCAAATCAATCAATGTGATACAACACATTAATAAAAGAAAGGATAAGAACCATATGATCCTCTCAACAGACACAGAAAAAGCATTAGACAAAGCACAACATCCATTCTTGATAAAAGCATTCAACAAAGTAGGGATAGAGGGAACATACCTCAACATCATAAATAGGCCACATATGAAAGACCCACAGCTAATATCATCCTCAGTGGGGAAAAACTGAGAGGTTTTCCTCTGGCGGGCGGGGGCGTGTAGGAACAAGACAGAGATGTCCACTCTCACCACTGTTATTTAACATAGTTCTAGAAGTCCTAGCATCAGCAATCAGACAACAAAAGGAAATCAAAGGCATCTAAATAGGCAAGGCAGAAGTCAGATTTTCACTCTTTGCAGATAATACGATACCCTTATGTAGAAAATCCAAACAACTCCACAAAAAAATTGCCCGAATTGATACACAAATTCAGTAAAGTTGCAGGATACACAATCAATCTACAGAAATCTGTTGTATTTCTATACACCAATAATGAAGCAACAGAAAGAAATCAAGGAATTAATCCCACTTGCAATTGCACCAAAACCTGTAAGATACCTAGGAACAACCCTAACCAAAGAGGTAAAAGATTTGTGTGCTGAAACTATAGAACACTTATGAAAAAAATTGAAGCTAACACAAAGAAATGGAAAAACATCCAGTGGTCATGGATCGGAAGGACAAATATTGTTAAAATGTCTATACTACTCAAAGAAATCTATACATTCAATGGAATCTCTATCAAAATACCACCAGCATTTTTCACAGGGCTAGAACAAACAATCCTAAAATTTGATATGGAGCCACAAAATTTGTATGGAACCACAAAAACCCCTGAATAACCAAAGCAATCTTGAAAAAGAGAAGCAAGGAGGCTCACAGTTCTGGACTTCAAGCTTTATTTCAACACTGCAGTGATCAAGACAGTATGGTACTGGCACAAAAACAGAAACATAGATCAATGGAACAGAACAGAGAGCCCAGAGATGGACCTAAAAATACATGGTAAACTAATCTTTGACAAAGCAGGAAAGAATATGCAATGGAAAAAAAAATAGTTTCTTCAACAAACGGTGTTGGGAAAACTGGGCAGCAACATGCAGAAGAATGAAACTGGACCCATTTCTTATGCTGTACACAAAAATAAATTCAAAATGGATGAAAGACCTAAATATGTGATAGGAAACCATCAAAATCCTAGAGGAGAACAAAGGCAGCAGCCTCTTTGACATTGGCTCTAACAACTTCTTACTAGGCATGTTTCCAGGGGCAAGGGAAACAAAAGCAAAAATTAACTATTGGGACTTCATCAAGATAAAAAGCTTCTGGGGTGCCTGGGTGGCTCAGTGGGTTAAAGCCTCTGCCTTAGGCTCAGGTCATGATCTCAGGGTCCTGGGATTGAGCCCCGCATCGGGCTCTCTGCTCAGCGGGGAGCCTGCTTGCCCCTCTGTCTCTGCCTGTCTCTCTGCCTACTTGTGATCTCTCTGTCAAGTAAATAAATAAAATCTTTAAAAAATAAAAAAAAAGATAAAAAGCTTCTGCATAGTGAAGGAAACAGTCAACGAAACTAAAAGACAACCTACAGAATGGGAAATGATATTTGTAAATGATATATCTTATAAAAGGTTCAAATCCAAAATCTACGAAGTACTTATCATACTCAACACCTGAAAAACAAATAACCCAATTAAGAAATTGTCAAAAGACATGGATAGACATTTTTCCAAAGAAGACATACAAATGGCTAACAAACACATGAAAAGATGTTCAGCACCCCTCATCATCAGAGAAACACAAATCAAAACTACAATGAGATATGATCCTCACATTTGTCAAAATGGCTGAAATTAACAACAAAGTAAACAACAGATGTTGGTGAGGTTGAGGAGAAAAGGAAACCTTCTTACACTGTTGGTGGGACTGCAAACTGGTGCAGCTACTATGGAAAACAGTATGGAGATTCCTCAGAAAATTAAAAATAGAACTACCCTATGACCCAGAAATTGCACTACTAGGTATTTATCCAAAGGATACAAAAATTATGATTTGAAAGGGCACATACACCCTGATGTTTATAGCAGCATTATCAATAATAGCCAAATTATGGAAAGAGCCCAGTTGTCAATAGATTGATGAGTGAATAAAGAAGATGTGGCATATAGAATATATCTATATATGCCACATTTTATATATATACACACACACACACACACACACACATAATGGAATATAACTCAGCCACTAAAAAGAATGAAATATTGCCATTTGCAACAATATGGGTGGAGCTAGAGTGTATTATGCTAAACAAAAAAAGCAGTGAAAGACAAATGCCATATGATTTCAGTCATATGTGGAATTAGGAAACAAAACAGATGATCATAGGGGAAAGGAAAAAAAAGAGAGGGAAGCAGGCCATAAGAGACTCTTGATGATAGAGAACAAACTGAGGGTTGCTGGAGGGGAGGTGGGCAAGGCAAGTATTAAATGGGTGATGAGTATTAAGGAGGGCACTTGTGATGAGCACTGAGTATTATATACAAGTAATGAATCATTAAATTCTACTCCTGAAACTAATATTACACTATAAAAACTAACTAAAATTTAAATGAAAACTTGAAACATTAAAAAAAATTAAGATAGAAATTATTTCTAAAATATCCCACATGTCATATTGAGGATATAGAAGGCTTTGTCCATTTTTCTCTGGTAGCATGCTATTTCTTTCCTTATTTATAGGAACTCACTCTGCATTAAGTATATGAAATATTTCTCATATTGCAGATATGCTTTTTAAATGTAGTAAACATTTAACAGTAAAATGAAGCAATCCTTGTGATTTCTGCTTTTGGAGGCATGCTTAGGAATGTCTTATCCCAAGATATCATCAAAGTCATTTATATTATTTCGATTTTTTCCTATACATTTATGAGACTAAATAGCATTTAGAATAAATGTTGGCATGGGAAGTCAATTAGGGAAACTAATGGTGTTCCTCCAAAATGTTTAACTAGGTGTTACAGCCCCTCTTGGTAAATACTTGTTCCTTCTTTAATAGACACAGCCCTAGATCAGTTGCCAACTGCATTTTGAACTCCTTATGCAGGGCACTGCCAACCATAAGAAGCACCAGTCTGCTTTCCCACACCCGAAAAGTAAAGAATTCCCATGATTTCCTACTGAGCAGGGATTCATACTGGCAGAAAGAATAGAGGGAAATATGGCATTTTTAATTACTTATTTGATCTGCCCAAAGCCACTTTGACCCGAATTAGCCAATAGTTGGGGTAAGGGAAGGATTATCTGGGAACTATCTGGAAATAAATATAAGCAAGCAGATATCATGAAATTACTGGGAGATCCATTCTGTTTCATAGGAAGCAGTCAAGGAGTCACTCACCTCTCATCAGAACTGATATATCTCTGAATGCAGATCCCAGCAGGGCACTCACTGAGCTTAGTATGAGATGAGTTATGGAACCTACCTTTATTAGCTCAGCAGTTACTTTTGAGCACCTGTATGTGTGAAGTACTATTAAAGCTCTCAAGCTGTTTATTGGCCTATGAGGTTTAGGTATCATGATCGAAACCTGTATTAGACAAATGTTTGCCAAAGTCCAAACTCATAGTGGAAGCTCAATAAAAGATTGGGTATTTACTGCCCACCTAACTCTTTAGACCCTCAACAAACTTAATTCAGATTAAACACAATGAAAATTCTAAAATAAAATTGGCTTAGGCTTCCATATATTTACTTAACATTTTAAGAACACACAAAATTTCCTTTCTTAAAGAATATTAGTATTCTATAGGGTAAAACATGTTAATTATAAAGAGTGTGTTTATTTTATTTCTTAGAGAGAGAAAGGGAGAGCATGGGGGGTTTGGGGGGACAGAGGGTGGGGGAGAGAGAGAATCTCAAGCAGGCTCCACGCTCAGCATGTTGCCTGATGCAGGGCTTGATTTCACAACCCTAAGATCATGACCTAAGCTGAAATCAAGAGTTGGACACTTAACCAACTCAGTCACCCAGGCGTCCCAAAGATTGTGTTTATATATGAAGTCCTCTCTTCCCACACAAGGTTTAATCCATTAAACGTGACTAATTTTCTTGCATGCTTTACTTTAACCTTAGTTTTTCATGATTTCTGAATAGAATATAATTAATCCTGGTGATTTATGGCCTGCCCTGGTATTCTGTTGTCTTTAGCATGAAATCTTTCATTTAGAATACTGCAAGTGGACATGTGAACCTGCAGTTTTACTTAGGAATGTGAATTATGAAATGTAATTGTAAACACAAATGCCTACATTGGTATTAATTTTACAACTTATAATTGTACTAGAAACCTCCAGTTGAATGTACTTGTAACTTCCTATGGTTGAATTCATTTAAGTGGATTGCAAAAGAGTAAGCTGTGAGCTGAATTCTATTTAGATGAGTCTGATCATTAAAATCTTCATATTAGGTTACAAATCTGAAATCGCAGTGAACTGAGTGAGATTAGTCCAGGCCACCCCTGCTAGATTTGTTTTTCTTCTTCCATTCCAGACCTGGCAGTCTCTTAATGGGATCAGCTGCATCCGTCAATAGATAATGCCCAGTCTACCTGTTGTTCCCCATGTGGGTCCTTGGAAGGCGCAGCCTCCCCCTTGGCCTCTGCCCTTTCTGTTTTCGCGACCAGTAAAGGCTTTCTCAGAAGTCACCCTTTCAGGATGCTGATGGAAACCACTTCCCACTGGCCTTTCCCACACCATGCCACTCCACAGAGCTCCCTTAAAGAGCAGAACTGCTCACTCCAACCCAAGAGGGCATACTGGCCTCCTTACTTGGTAGTATTTGGAGTCTTTGATGTTAAGCTGATCTGGACTTAAACTATAGCTCTGGCTTTTCTCAGTGTGTGTCCCTGGCTGTGTATCTTGACTTTTCCTCATCTCACTGCCTTCATCTGGTAAATAAGGACCCTGCAGGTTGTTCTGAGGTATACATAGACCATACATAAGGGAGCCTCTGGCTGTGCAGGAACTCAGCAAATGGTAATTCACATTACTGTTAGTTTATATCACTGTTCATTTATTTTTTTTTTCAAGAATTTCTACTGACCATACTATGCTCCAGGAGTTATGTTAGGTACTGAGGCTACAACCATGAATATTGCAGTGTCTACCCTCAGAAGCTTACAGTTTAGTGAGGAAAGAGACAAATATTAAATCACCTACCGTTCAGTGAGATTAATGCTGAGACTGGGGCTCCTAGAACACATGGGAGGGCTCCTACAACGCAGCTTTGGAAGCTGCCAGCAAGTGCTTCCAGAGATACTGATGGTCCCAGTTTCTGGATTTGGCAGGAAGAGGAAGAGAGCCTTCTCAGCAGAGGTAGTAGCATATGCAGGGGCCCTGACAAGAGACCGGAGGTTTGTGGGCTCTGCAAAGACCTCAGTGGGACCCAAGAGCTGAGTTCCCTGGATCCTGCAGGGCAGGCTGAACTTTTAAATAGATGGGATAGTCAGTGTTCAGGAACTGATTTTATGCATTTTCAAAAGATGTAATGAAACTGAACAAGGAGGAAATGGGTCTCCATGAAGTGAATAACGAACAATACAGCCATTCTCCAAAGACAAGAGGGGTAGAGCTAGGAAGTCTGGAACTTAGAATTCAAAAGGCCCTGTTTTCTCCACCATGCTAGCAGTTTTAAATATTTGCACATTCCCCAGACCTAGCCACGATAACTTAGCATGAGAACTAGGCCAAACGAAGACTTTTTTTTAATGAGGTGGGAGTGACAGCCAATAAATAGAAAGCAGAACTAACAGGTTTAAAAGCCATCAGACAAAATCAAAGAGAAGAAAAGGAGAGGAAAATGGTCGTCTGTGGATAAATTCTGATACCACTCAGTCTCTGTTTTATAAAATGGAAATGAGCTGTTTTCCCAAGGACATGATACCATTTCTTATTCCTAAGACACAATGACTACTTAAAGAAATTACTTCTGCTGCATTTGATTTTGGGTGGAATTTGACTTCATTATTTGGTCTTGTTTGTGGGTTTGGGGGCTTGATCAGTAGAAACTTATTCACACAAAAGAATATAGTGAAGTTACCATGATTAAATTTTTTCGATAACTTTTATACCAGGTGATTAAATTCTGGCCTAATGTGCCAAGACAGAACCTCATAATATATATTATGGCATTTGTTTAGTCCAAGAAAACTCACTCATCCAAGAAGTCCACTGATAGCATACTCATTTAATATAATTACCCTATTATGCATAAAATTATGTGTTTAAAGAGAGTTAGGCAACCTGCTTTAATCACTGCAGTAAGTTGTAAATGAAATGAAAAAATCCTGGCTGTGATCTTAAAAGCATTCTGCACCCTATCCACTATCACTGAATAAAGGCATATTTTTTAGAATGACATCAAAATATTGCAATCATTTATTTGGAAGTAAGAAATCTTAAGAACTTTTAATTAAAAAGTCATGTAGGTTGATCCATATTACACATTATAGACCCATCTAGATGACAACGAATTAATGCTTGTGGAGTGTGTTGTATACAATCATGGTGGTTTGGGATTTGCTTCTGACTTGCTTTGTCTGCTTATTGCTAGTTAAGATTTTCCACGGAAAAGTTTCTCGACTGACCAGCAGTAAGATTCACTAGTTTGTCTTTGACCCCTCCCTACATCTGACCCCTAACAAGTTCTCTGATATCATGTATGCATGTATGGAGTGAAAGAGAGAGAGGTCAAGAAAAATGATTTGAGCCAAACAACAGAATGATTTTAGAAAATGTCTTTTCAGGTTAAAGAGAGAGAGAGAAGAGAAGAGAAATATAGAGAGCAGCAACTATACTTTAATTATCTTAGTGTTGCCCACAGTGATTTGATCATAGTAGATGCTCAAAAAATAGTCATTGGATGGGTGAATAAATGGATGAAAGAAATGTCTCCCCCCTTTTAAAACAGTTTGGTTGAGTATTTGGGGGAAATTCTGTTTGTTGACAAATGAATAGAGAAGAATATTACTATAGACAACCAAGAGAGTATAAAGGGATATTTATTCTTTTGCAGAAGCTTTTTTCTTATCATCAGACTCTATTTGATTTATTAGGTAGGCCTACCCAGCAGTGAGTATCATGTACTGGGGAAATTTGGCTCATCTATAATGAGGAGTCATAACCTGGAGGTCTGACAGCTGGATCCAGCGCTTAGATGTGTTTGATAAGCCTGAGTAATTGTTTTTTGTGAGACATTTACAAATGGAGAATTTTCACATCCAAATCTCTGACTTCTCTTGAGTACTGCGAGGTCTGACAATACTGAGCCTTATGTTCTTGTGTGTCAATAAATGTCTGGAGTCAAGTATTACCTTCCCTGTTTTCTACATTCCCATGGGTTCCTACTAAGTCCACCATGGTAGTCTAATACCAATTGATGTTAATTACCCTATTTGCATTATTGTTTTTCTTAAAGGGGAGAAATATTCCTGTGAACCCAGATTGACTGGGTTAGCCACATGTTGACAGAAAAATGAGAAAGAGCAAATTTTGATGTGGAAGTGGATAATTATCTCGTTGATAGATACACAAGTAAAATATGTCTGTGGGGAAAGAACGAGACACCGCCTGCATTTATGATTCACTTTACTTGTATAGTTCCTATAAGCATTTGAATTTTATTTCTTGCTTTCCAAATATCAGTGATGAAAGGAAGAGAAAATTGAGTTTGTTTTCAGTACAAGAATGGAATTAGAAATGATATGTGATGGGAAAATGTGGAGAAGTAAAAGTAGCAGGAGATGGAGAAAGGAAATATCTCTAATTCAAATCTCACTTTTTTCCTATATTCACTTCTTGCTGAGTATTATTGGTTTTTTTTCTTAATTATTTTCTCTCTCTCTTTCTCCCATCTTCTTTCCAGAAATTATTTTGTTTATCAACAGCCAGGTAGAATGGACTCAAGGAAATGAAGTCTAATGCCAACTACAGAACAGTAGCTGTTATTTATTGTCCTTTTCTCTGCTTGTCACTAGATTAGGTGATTTGTTTGATTAGGTGTTTTGTTTGATTTTTTTATTTTATTTTTTTAAAGATTTATTTATTTATTTTAGAAAGAGAGAGCACTGGGGGTGAAAGGAGGAGCAGAGAACGAGGGAGAGAGAGTCTCGAGTAGAATCTATGCTGAATGTGGAACCCAATGGGTATTGATATCGCAACCCTGAGGTCATGACCTGAGCTGAAACCAAGAGTGGGACACTTACCTGACTGGGCCACCCAGATGCTCCTAGATTAGGTGCTTTAAATAAATTAGCCCTAATCATCACAATATTTATTTAACATAACATTGCCAACCCCATTTTTACGTATCCTGGGACAGAACCTTAGAATGGTTAGATAATTTCTCCAGCTAATAAAAGCAGACCAAGATTCAAATTAGGTTCACATGATTGCATTATACATGCTCTTTCCACTTGGACTTACTTAATAGTTGGCTAACCATTCCAACTGGATCATTAACTCATGCTTAAAAAAAATAATAACCCCATCAGCCTGTTTCAGAGTTCATTGATCCTGAAGTATAACTTAGAAAAAAATTCTCTACCTATAATCTAAGCCACAGTTGGTCTTTACTTTTCAAACTAACATATGAAAAGATTTTAAAGATTTTATTTATTTATTTGACAGAGAGAGAGAATGAGATCACAAGCAGGCAGAGAGAGAGGGGGAAGCAGGCTCCCCGCCGAGCAGAGAGCCCGATGTGGGGCTCGATCCCAGGACCCTGAGATCATGACCTGAGCTGAAGGCAGAGGCTTTAACCCACTGAGCCACCCAGGCGCCCCATGAAAAGATTTTAATTTCAGAGCTTTTGTTGTGTACTTTTCTGATACACACATAACATTATATTCAAAGTATATTAGCTATGATACATAGCATTGATAAAATTCTAGCATATGTTTGTATTTTCATATACATTCAAATTTAATCTATGTATGGAAATTTAAATACTTTCCTAGCAAACATATTTATTTGCTCATTTGTTCATTCATTTAGAGTAGTAGTATACAGACAAAAGCCTGGGCTATCAGTCAACCCAGCATACAAGATCTGGCTCTACCATATACTACTACTGTAAGACCTTGTTCAAGTTACTTCACTCTCTATATTTCAGATTTTTTTTTTTAAATTTTAAAATAGGACCAACAATGCTGGCTTTATTTGAAAAATAAACTGATGCACGTTACCTATTTCTTCTTGACTGTGCCCTATTAGTTTTCCTCTTTCAAGAAATATGTCTATTTCATCCACATTGTCATATTTAGTGGCATAAAGTTCCTCCATAATATTCTCTTATTATCTTATTAATATTATTAATATAACAAAGTATTATAGAATATTACAGAAGACTATAGAATAACAATGAGAAGTCAGCAGTGGTATCACCACTCTCATTCCCCTAAGTGGTCATTTGTGTCTTCTCTCTTTTTTAGTGATCTTTATGGTCAGAGGCTTATTGATAGTATTGATCTTCTCACAGAGGCATCTTTAGGTTTCACTGATTTTCTCCATCACTTTTGTGTTTTTTATTTCATTAATTTCCACTCAAATATTTCTTTTTTTCTTTTCTTTTTTTGTGGTTACAGTTGACACACAATGTTACATTAGTTTCAGGTGTACATAGTGATTCAACTTCTCCAAACATTATGTTATGCTCACCATAAATAAAGCTACCATCTGTCATCACATAGCACTATTACAGTTATCATTGACTGTATTCCCTATTCTGTGCCTTTTATTCTTGTGACTCATTCATTCCACAACTTGCAGCCTGTATCTCCCACTCCCCTTCATCTATTTTGTCCATCCTCCTACCCCCTTCCCAATGACAACTATCAATTTGTTCTCTATATTTTTGGATCTGATTCTGCTGTTTTTTTGTTTATTCAACTATTTTGTATTTTTAGATTTCACATATGAGCAAAATCATGTAGTATTTGTCTTTCTCAGTCTGACTTATACCTCTCAACATAATGCCTTCAAAGTCCATCTGTGTTGTCACAAAAAGCAAGATCTCATCCCTTTTTATGGCCGAGTAATATTCCATTATATCTATATCTATATACCACATCTTTAGCCATTTATGTATTGATGAACACTCAGGTTGCTTCCAAATCTTGGCTATTGTAAATAATGCTGCAGTAAACATAGGGGTGCATATATATTTTTGAATTAGTGTTTTCATTTTCTTTGAGTAAATACCCAGTAGTGGAATTACTGGATCATATGGTATTTGTGTTTTTAATTTTTTGGGAGCCTACATAGTGTTTTCTACAGTGGCTGTATCAATTTACATTACCACCAACTGTGCATGAGGGTTCCTTTTTTTCTCTACATCCTCACCAACACTTGTTATTTCTTGTCTTTTTTATTTCAGTAATTCTGACAAGTGTAAGGTGATATCTCATTATCTTATTATGGTTTTAATTTTTTCTAATAAAATATCAACAGCATTTTTCACAGAACTGTGAACAAAGGATACTAAAATTTGTATGGAACCACAAAGACCTCGGATAGCCAAAGCTATCTTGAGAAAAAAGAACAAGTTCCAGATTTTAAGATATACTACAAAGCTGTAGTAATCAAAACAGTATGGTACCAGCACAAAAATAGACACTTAAATCAGTGGAACAGAATACAGAGTTCAGAATTAAACCATGCTTATCTAGTCAGTGTAAGAAGAAGGAGGCAAGAATATAAAATGGGGTAAAGACCATCTCTTCAATAAATGGTGCTGGGAAAACTGGACAGCAACATGCGAAAAATGAAACTGGACCACTTTCTAACACCATACACAAAAGTTAACTCAAAATGGATTAAGTACCTATATGTGAAACCTGAAACTATAAAAATCCTCGAAGAGAATACAGGCAGTAATTTCTCTGGCATTAGCCATAGCAAAGTTTTCTAGATATGTCTTCTAAAGCAAAGGAAACAAAAACAAAAATAAACTATTGGGACTGCATCAAAACAAAAAAGTTTTGCACAGTGAAGGAAGTCATCAAGAAAACAAAAAGGCAACCTACTGAATGGGAGAAAATATTTGCAAATGATATATCTAATAAGGGATTGATATCCAAAATATATAAAGAACTTGAACCACTCACCACCACCCAAAAAAAAAAAAAGCCAATTAAAAAATGAGCAAGGGACCTGAATAGACATTTTTCCAAAGGAGATATGCAAATGGCCAACAGACACATGAAAAGATACTCAACATCACTAATCCTTAGGGAAATGCAAATCCACTCATATATTTCTTATTTCCTTTGTTTTTCCTGCTGTGGCTCCTATTTTCTATTCTTTTTCTAATTTCTTAAGGTAGAAGCTGAGGTCATTGACTTAAGATAGTTCATTTTTTTCCTAATAGGGATTTTATTGCTATAAATGTCTTTCTAAGTACTATCTTAGTTCCCTCTCACAAACCTTGATATAGTTTATTTTCATTCCATTGAATGAAATGCTTCAACATTGTTCTTTTGATTTGTTCTTTAACATACAAGTTTTGTCTAATTCCAAATATTTGGGGACGTTTCCAGAAATTTTCCCATTATTTCTTTTTTTTAAAGGTCTTATTTATTTATTTGACAGAAAGAGACACAGAGAGAGAGGGAACACAAGCATGGGAAGTGAGAGAGGGAGAAGCAGGCTTCCCGCTGAGCAGGGAGCCTGATGAGAGGCTCAATCCCAGGACCCTGGGATCATGACCTGAGCCAAAGGCAAATGCTTACAACTGAGCCACCCAGGCGCCCCTCCCGTTATTAATTTCTAATTTAATTTCATACAGTTAGATAGCATTCTTTGTATAACTTGAATTCTTTTAAATTTACTAAGACTTGTTTTATGACCCAGAATATGGTCTATTTTGGTAAATGGTCCGTATGCACATTAAAAATGTGCATGTTACCATTTTGGCTGTAGTGCTCTATAGATGTCAATTAGATCAATTGGTTGATAATGTCATTTATATCCTTTGATAATATTATCCAGTTTTCTATATCTTTGCTGTTTTTTGGGGTCCACTTGTTCTGTAAGTTATTGAGAAAATGATATTGAAATCTGTCATTGATGAGGGGCTTATCCACAGGGAGAATTCTTTGCGTTTCCTGTAGCCTGTAGTGGGGGTTTGGGGGCAGTCACCAGGTCCCATGTGATAAAGCAGGCAAGAGTGTGTGTGTCACCCAAGGAGTGGGAAGGACTGGCCCTACATTCCAAAGTTGATCTACATCACATCCACCTTTGTGAACATCTTTTCCAGTGTGGTTTAAGAATGTTCTTTTGGGACGCCTGGGTGGCCCAGTTGGTTAAGCAGCTGCCTTCGGCTCAGGTCATGATCTCAGGGTCCTGGGATCAAGTCCCGCATCAGGCTCCTTGCTCGGCAGGGAGCCTGCTTTTCCATCTGCCTCTGCCTGCCTCTCTGCCTGCTTGTGAGAATTAAACCAATTCTCTCTCTCTGACAAATAAATAAATAAATAACACATCCTATAATTATAAATAAATAATCTTAAAAAAAAAAGAATGTTCTTTTAATAAACGTCTTCGCTTTGTCTAAAACAAAAAACAAAACAGAACAAAACACAAACAAAAATATAACCGTAGTTATGGCTTCTTCTAATTCATCCTGCAGTTCTGTCGGCTTTTGCTTCATGTATGTTGAACCTCTGTTACTGGGTGCATGAATGTTTAGGATTGTTGTTATTGTCTTGATAAATTAATGCCTTTATCAGTATGAAATAACCTTCCTTATCTCTGGTAGATGTCTGTGCCCTAAAAGCTACTTTGTTGATGTTAATATAGCCTTTTTACTTTTAGTTTACTGTGCCTCATATTTAAAGCGTGTTCTTTGGAGGCTGCATATAATTTTTTTAAGTTTCTTATTCTAATTCCAGTATAGTTAACATACAAGGTTATATTAGTTTCAGGTGTACAATGTAGTGATTCAGCAGTGCTGAGTACATTCAGCAATGTGTTCAGCATACATGACTCAGTGCTCATCAGGATATGTGTATTCTTAACTCCCTTCACTTATTTCAGACCCATCCTCCCACCCACTTCCTCTTGGGTAACCATTTGTTTGGTCTCTATAGTTAAGAGTCTGTTTCTTGGTTTGTCTAACTCTCTTTTTTTCTCCTTTGTTTGTTTTATTTCTTAAATACCACATATGAGTGAAATTGTATGGTATTTGTCTTTCTCTGACCGATTTATTTCACTTAGGATAATACTCTCTAGCTCCATCCATGTCCTTTCAAATGGCAAGATTTCATTCCTTTTTATGGCTGAATAATATTTCATTATAGAATTACATATGCCACATCTTCCTTATCCATTCATCGGTTGATGGACACTTGGGGCACTTCCGTAGATTGGCTATTGTAAATAATACTGCAATGAACATACGGAGACATGTATCCCTTCCAATTCATATTTTTGTATTTTGGGGCTAAATAACCAGTAGTGTGATTACTGGATTGTAGAGTAGTTCTATTTTTAACTTTTTGAAGAAACTCCATACTCTTTTCCATAGTGGCTATACCAGTTTCTATTCCCACCAGTGGTACATGAGAGTTCCTATTTTCCTGCATCCTATCCAACACTTGTTGTTTCTGGTTTTTTTATTTTAGGTGCTGTATGGAAGTTTGCCTTGTCTTTTCTATAATCTAATAAGCTCTGACTTTTAATTTAACTTAATTTCCTTTCATATGGTTATCTTTCATATGATTATGATATGGTTTCTGAATTTATCATTTTACTATTTGTATTTGCCCCATCTGTGCTTTTCCATTTTTCTTCTTTTTTAAAAAATTTTGTTGGGGTAAGTAATTTTTATGATTTCATTTAATATTACTTATTTGTTCAGAATTTTTTTCTATTTTATTTCCTATTTTTGCCATAAAGCTTATAGTATATATTTTAACTTGTCACACTAAAACTTCAAAAGATATTATACCACTTAATATATAGTATAAGAATATTAAAATAGCATCCTGCCATTTCTTTCCTCCTAAGGTTTGTGTTATATTATACTTCTTACTTGTACATGTTATAAACCAATAACAACACATTGTTATTATTCTTGCTTCCAATAGTCAATTATATTTTACAAAGACTTAAATAATTGGGAAAATTTACTCATATAGTTATCATTTCTGATGCTTGTCTATCCTTTTCATAGCCACAGGTGTTTGTGTGGTATCATTTACTTTCTGCTGGGTTGACTTCCTTTGACATTTTTTGGAGTGCAGTTTTGCTGGCTTGAATGTTTTCGTATGTCTGAAAAGTCTTTTTTGTATGTCAGAAATAGTGTATAGTGTAGTACTTTCTCATATATCTGAAATGTTTGCTTTTGAAAGATATTTTTGAGGAGTAAAGATATCTTGTTTTACATTAAGTGTATCTTATTCTCTGGCTGATTTTAGGATTTTCTCTTTGTCGTCAGTTTTAAACAATTTTATTATGACGTGCCTCTGTAGTTGTCCTCATGTTTCTTGTGCTTGAGGTTTATTGAGCTTCTTGGATCTGTGAATTACAGTTTTCATCAAATTTGGAAATTTTCAGCCATCATTTCTTCTTCTGCCCCTCCTTTCCCCTCTGTCTTCGGGGACTCCGTTTATACTTCTGTGAAGCTGTTTGAAGTTGTCCCAAAGCTCACTGATGCTCAAATTTTTCTGTCCTTCTTTATTTGGAAACTTTCTGTTGCTACATCTTGAAGCACGTCAGTCTTTTTTCTGCAAGGTCTAACCTGCCATTGCTTCCACTATCTTTTTCATCTCAGACATGCTGTTTTTTAGCTCTGAAGTTTTAATTTGTTTTTTGGGATTTTTTTTGTTTTTTAAATATCTTCCACATCTCTACTTAAAATGTTCAGTCTTTCTTATAGGTTCCTGGACATATGAAATACAATATAATAGCTACTTTAATATCCTTGTCTACTAATTCTATTATCTGTGTTGTTTCTGAGTCAGTTCAATTGATTGGTTTTACTTTTCATCATGAGTCTTAGTTTCCTGTTTATTTGTATATCTGTTATGCAAAAACATTGTGAATTTAACTGCTGGGTACTAGGTATTTTGGGATTCCTATAAATGTATAGTAGCTTTGTTCTGCAACACAGTCAAGTTACCTGAAAGCAGTTTGCTCCCTTTAGGTCTTGCTTTTATGCTTTGTCAGGTAGAACCAAGGCAGCATTTCCTGAGGGCTAATTTTACCCCACTACTGAGCCTTCTGAGTACTCTACCAAGTGAGCCAAGATTTATAAGGTTTTCCCATCAGCCTGGTGGCAACAGGTGAATATTCCCTGCTGTGAGGGCTCCAGGCATGTGCTCATTAAGGCTCTCAGATGCTTCTTTCTCCAGACTCAGGTAGTTTCCTCATACTCACAAAGTGACCAGAATTCAGCTGAATACACTGGAGGACCAGCTGCAGATCTCCAGAGCTCTCCTTCTGGGAAGTCTCTTGTCACTCGTCCTCTGTCCCTGGAACTGCAGCTGCCTTGGGCTCCCTGGACTCCCTGCTCTGTCTCCTCACCTCAGGGAGAACACTGGGGTTCTCCTCTTTGCTCCACTGACTGCAGACTTCCTCCAGGCATTGAATGGGGGCAATCACAAGTCTCATTCATTTTCTGTCTCTCAGGGATCGCTGTCCTTCCTTACCCAATGTCCGATGTCTTGAGAACCATTGTTTCATGTATTTTCATATGTATTTCATTGTTATATGTTTTATTTTTTCATATATTTTTTAGTTATTTCAGGTATGAGGGTTAATCAGGTCCCTCTTTCTCCATCTTGGTCAGACCTGGAAGTTGCTGAGTGTCAGACTGAACCAGAATTTCCTGGGGGTGCTTCCCAATTCACCAAGTTCAAACAGAAAGCAGCTGTCTCACTGGCAGCCAGGAGTCCTGGTCCCACGACCCAGAAGAGCAGCAACCAGCAGTGGAAGTTTAGCTGGGGCGTCAGTGCTAAACTCGTTGCTATTTAAACCCCCTCTCTCAGAGCTTCCTAAATCTAAACTCTCCGACTCACTTGGGCAAACTTAATTGTTTTTGTTCTGAGTCTGCAACTTCCAGAGGCACATCAGAGAACATAAGGGGACTTGGCCAAAATTTAATCCATTCCATTCCCCTCAGTGATCCTTTATCCATGTAGGTCCTCACGTTTTTCCATAGCTTCCCTCCAACACACACACACACACACACACACACACGTGCACGAAGACTGTGCTCAGTTCTTCAAAGATGGGTCACCACGGTATTTCTGTGAGACTCTTTCTCCTCACTTCTTCTCTATCCAAAGCTCTTCTGAAATAAAAGCCAACATAACAACAACATTTCTACAGCAAAATCACAGCATGTTGACTCTGACTCTCAGCCACAAGTCTTATATGACCTTGCCACTAGTTGTATTTTGCATGTTCTCTCCACCACCAGTGTAAAAGAGGTGGTATAGAGAACTACCATGAGAAGAAGGTCATTTGTACATCATCATGTCATGTATAGATCTCTTCCTTCTTCCACATGGAGTAGTACACAGAATAACGGGTGGACAAAAGATAGTTTGTATCTCACTTTAATTAAATACGGCTCAAGTTTAGTCAGCCCAAGTCTAAAGATTTCCTAGGAGATGCTGAGACCCATCTGTGCTGTCTGAGTGGTGGCTCAGCACCTTACACAACCAGGAGTCTAACATCCCTTCCCTTCACCAGGAGAGATGCTCAGGCTCTCTCCTACCCCAGGAAAGAGGTCTGGGTTGGGAAACATGAAAGAGGCTCTTCACTGGCTAAACATTCATACGTGTCATGTGGAGAGGATGGCTGTGAATTCCGTCTATGAGGGAAGCATGGAACTACTTGCCTCCTGAAGTGAACTTCAAATTAGCTTTGTTTTTTTTTTATTTTAACTAGTTGCTCAACCTTGAGCAAAGCCCATTACCTGGGTTTGTTTCTGTTTCTTTATCTGTTAGTAAAGAAAAGGCCATGATAATTTGATTTCTAATAATCTTTCCAGCTCCAGAAGTCTTTGATTGCTTATTTTTGTATAGATATGGGACAAAATAACTATGAGAGAGAGTAGAATCCTATGTTTCATTCAGTAAATTCTATGAAGCAGAAAACTAAAAAGTGTGTGGTCAGACCTATTTAGTGCATCTCTGTGACAACAACAACAAAATCTAAGTCATTCACATAGTTCTTCACATATTGTCGAGGCTCATTCATTTAGTAAACGTTTCATTCTTGGAGATATTTCTATCATGTGACCATAAATAAGAAATTAGTGGCAGAGATAGGGATAAAGTGTAAGATATTTCCAAGTCCTTTGTCCTGTATGACTCTCTCATTTTATATATTATTCTATAAAATAAAATCATGCCATATTAAAATAAAATGAACTCAGCATTGAAAATGTAAAACTTTCCATCACTGAAATTTATCTTATTAGGATCTCAAATTTAACATTGCGTTAATGTGGCTCATTACATTTAATGATTTCAGTAAAAATAAAGACAATAGTCCTCAAAATTAGCTTAGATCTTCTTCCTGTGGTCTTTAAAAAAAGATTTTGCTCTCCTGTGTGGATCTCCCCCAGAATTTTTAATCTAAGCATGATTTCTTTGACATTCCAAATTATGGAAATTATTAGCACAGCTAGCCACTTGCTTCCTTCAGATGATGAACACTGCACTAATTAGCTATGCTGTGGCACATTCCACCAATGATTAACCAGCTGTGATGGAATTATTTGCACCTCTGGAAGCTGTGCAGAATCTTACACATTTGAAGCTGGGGCTAAATCATTCCTGGCAATAGAATTTCAAACTTATACCTAAAAAGCTGTTGAAAAACTTTAAGTATAAGTTTTATTATTGTTATAAAATTTCATTTTTATGAGATTTGTGTTCCTTTTCATTATTAATGGATTATCATTTAGAAAAAGAAATTTAGGTTCGGTGAGTAGAAAGAATTGAAGGTTATAAATTCTTTGTTTTCAATGATGTGAAACATACTAATATTTAAGTAAAATGTGATACTCCTATATTTGGGCATTTATGTATTGGTGTTATTTACATAGCTGGGCTTGTGTTAGTAGATAACACAGAAATGTTCATATTCGAAACAAAGAAAAAATGATACTAAACTTTGTAGTCTTAGTAGTTTGGGATTTGAGATCATTCTGAAGGTGTAAAGTTTCACTAGCATTTTGACTAGTAAAAAAAAATTTTTTTTTGAGTCCCTTACCAATATGCTGTGAAACAGAGCTCATAAGTTAAATTTAAAAACCAAAGGATTGCAGTGTGATCCACTACACCAAATTGTTTTGCCATACTAGATGATACTGAAACTGTTATTTGTTTTTCGCAGAGATAATAAAGCAAAATACTACATTCTGATTTCTCTACTGTTTTACCAAAGCAAAATCCATTATTTGTTGTTTCATTTTTTGCATCATTCCCTCAGAAGCAGGAACAAGAAATGAAGAGTTCATGCTGACGGTTTTATTAGCATGTTTACATGTAGATGATGTTTTCTGTGACAAGTCCAGTGGAAAACAGACCTGAAGGCACCCCCCCCATTTCTGAACCCCTCAACCATCAGCACAATCCCTCCTCCATAAAACCTGTCTTTCCCAACCAGCCTCATGCAGCCACTGTTCTTCGTAGCCCAAGCACATATTTTTGGTATCTTCATTTAGACAAGCAATCATATCTTCTGCCTCATGACATCCTGTTAGATGAGTCTCGTTGTGCTACCTTTCTATTTATGTCTCATCTTTAAAGTTTAGATCTCTGACTTCTTTATAAATAGCACTCTCCTCCTCAGCAGAATTCCAAAGAAATTGTGAATTCCTTCAACCAACAAGAAGCACCTACGGTGTCTCAGGCACTGTTCTAGGCAGGAGGACAGCCCAGGAAATGATATGGATGTAACAGCTTACTCTCCTGGAGCTTACATTGTAACTGAATGAGCCAAGAAATAAACAATAACATCAATAAGTCAGAGCGTTCGGTGGTGACTGCCTTCAGAGGACAAAGTGAAGCTGTGTGAAAGAGATCAGAAGTGCAGAGGACACAGTGTGGAGTTCCATGACTAAACTGCAGCTCCTGGGAGGAGTCTGCCCAGCAGGGTGTACAGCTTAGGGGAGGAGAGGAAACTACAAAGCAGGCCCGTCTGAGGTAGAAAATGGAGAAGCTGTGCTGGGTGTGAGCAGATAATTGGTCCCAAATTTATGGATCAGGGAAATTACTTCACTTCCCCTAGAGCTGAGTGGGTAAGGGGAAGAGAGAGGTAAGAAAGGGGTCAGAGAAGGGACTCTTCCTACCATGTGGAAGAAATACAGGAGTGGGGACATTCTCCTCCTGCATTATTTTTTTTAATTTTTATTTTTAAAATGTTTTTTAATTTTTTAAATTAACATATAATAATGTATTATTTATTTCAGGTCTGTGATTCATCAGTCTTATATAATAGCCAGTGCACATTACAACACATACCCTCCCCAAAGTCCATCACCCAGTTACCCCATCCCCTCACACCCCTCCCTTTCAGCAACCCTCAGTTTGTTTCCTAAGATTAAGAGTCTCTTATGGTTTGTTTCCTTCTCTGGGTTTATCTTGTTTTATTTTTTCCTCTCTTCCCCTATGATCCTATGCCTTGTTAAATGTCATATGTAAGTGAGATCGTATGATAATTGTCTTTCTCTGATTGACTTACGTCCCTTAGCGTAAAACCCTCTAGTTCCATCCATGTCGTTGCAAATGGCAATATTTAATTTTTTGATGGCTGCGTAATATTCCAGTGTGTGTGTGTGTGTGTGTGTGTGTGTGTGTGTGTGTACACACACCTCATCTTCTTTATCCATTCATCTGTCAATGGGTATCTGGGCTCTTCCAATGTTTTGGCTATTGTAGACATTGCTGCTATAAACATTGGGATGCAGGTGCCCCTTTGAATCCCTAAATTTGTATCTTTGGGGTAAATACCCAGTAGTGAGATTGCTGGGTCATAGAGTAGCTCTATTTTCAACTTTTTGAGGAACCTCCATACTGTTTTCCAGAGTGGCTACATCAGCTTGCATTTCCACCAAAAGTGTAAGAGGGTTCCCCTTTCTCCGCATCCTTGCCAACATTTGTCATTTCCTGACTTGTTAATTTTAACCATTCTGATTGGTGTGAGGTGGTATCTCATTATGGTTTTGATTTGTATTTCCCAGATGCTGAGTGATGTTGAGCAGCTTTTCACGTGTCTGTTGGCCATTAGGATGTCTTCTTTGCAGGAATGTTGCCCATCAGGTTTAAACACCAGCCTCTGATTAACCAGAGGTGGCCCTTGCCCTGAGGGGAGGCTCAACAGTCTATGTGGACAGTTCACACCCTGAGCCTTGTAGTGCACTTAAACAACCTGGATTTGGAGGCTGCTCACAATGCTAAAAATCTACGGAGACCCTGACAGCCCCACACAGGCTTACGAAAGCCCGAGTGTCCCCATTAGGTCCGCTGTTCCACCATGATCCACCAGTATGGATTGTGAAGTATGAAAATACTTCCAAACTACTCTCCCAGCCACTACCCTAAGCTCTACTCTGCCCACCAGAGTTATCCCTGCCTTGCCTTGGTCATTTCTCAGATCCCCTGGATATTCCTCCATCCAGCAACTAAGGAACAAGAGCCCTGCACAGCAGGTTGCCCAGGACACAGCTGGTGCTGGCACATCTGAGCCCTTGTTGTGCAGATCGTCAAATGTAAATGTGGCCTCTGAGCCCCACACTCCTACCAAGGCCCAAGAAAATGCCCATGCTTCCAAAAAAAGGTCACTATTTAGAAGCAATGTTGCTGTGAGCTACCCAGTGAATCCTTCCCAGTTTCACCAATAAAATCAATCACTCCATCACCTCTGGGGCAGAGTGATTAGGGAGGAGGGACAGGTGATCACACTAGCTGAGCTCCTGTCACATGGAAGGAAATGCCAGGAGTAGCAGAAAAGGGTTCTACCCTAACACTTACAAGTAGAGTTGTAAGTAAGTAACTTGTTGTAAGTTACAACAAGTAAGTTGTAAGTTGTAAGTTTCTGTCCTCAGTTTCAGGAGGACAGAAGCAAAGCTTATACTTCTTGGTATACACTTGCTTAATATTTGTTATCCTAATTAATATATTATGCCCCTTTGATCTTAATCTTAAGATCCAAAGGAATTTAATCAAGATGTTTTTCCCATAGGCAAAATAGACTTATGAATGCTGTTGTTGTTATAACATTTCAAGTTCATTCAGGTGGAACTATGCATCTGCAAAACTAGAAAAAGTCAAGTCTTGCGTTTTACTGCTCAAAAAGAGCTAATGACATCTTGAACTAGATTTGGAAGTGACCTGTACTGCCGAGATTAATACGTAATGAGGAGCACAGAGAAAAGCTGGCAAGAAAGTCAGAAATTCAAAATTGAAATTGACCAATAATGTATCCATAAATGTGTGTATTATTTTGGGTAAGGAATCTGAATGAGCTTCAACCCAGGTGTTTCAGACCAGGGCTGTCAGGATGCTTAGCTCTAGGATGTGCATTCTTGTTGTCTATTTCACTGGCTGTGTGTGCCAGACCCCAATGTTCGTCTACTCTGAAAGCTGTGTGGTGTTGTGCACTGTGTACGACTTTACCATGTGCTAACTTCACAGGATGAAAGGACTGAAATGGTTATGTAACTACCCATCCATTTCCCTGACGAAAGCATAAGCATCCGAACACAGAGCCATTCTCTTGTTTACCTTTGCACATTTTT
>CM053608.1:3228631-3265139 GCA_028646535.1 Procyon lotor | reverse complement strand
TACCTTTGCACATTTTTGAATATGTAGCACAATACCGTGTATATAGCAGGTGCTCCATAAATGTTCATTTCACGAACCAAAGCTTTTAGGGACTGTTTAAATCTCTACACGTAAGCTTCCAACACAGTCTCCAGTATGTATGCATGGCTAATGGGCACAAAGGCACTTGGGGCAGGCATGGCTGAGCATGGCACAAGCCGGACTCCGCAGACTTTATACGAAAGAAGGGATGCAAAACATCGCTCTAACTCCTATACAGACAGCACGTGGAAATGGTAGCGTTTTGCATGTTAAGTGAAGTGAATACATTAATAATAGTATTTTTACTTTTTCTTTTTTACTTTTTAATTTGATGAGAAAATGTTAAGTTGTGCATGCAGTTTGCCTTCGTGGCTCACATTAGATTGTTTCAGGTACTTGCTGTGGACAAAAATGTGGACAGTGACGAGTTTAAATGACCTCCTGTGGTCGCCATGACACGTGCGTAAGCCCTAGGACAGTAGAGAGCCCGAGTTTTGCTGTCATCAGATCTGGCATAACATTTTCACTGTGGCGTATAAAGAACATTTGTGTAGCAATGACAGGAAGGAAGGACTGCAGTGTGGTTCTCTCACGGGCTCCCGTTGACCTTAGGGGTAAATTACCTTCCGTTGGTGTCCATGATCTCCTCTTTCTGAAGCTATATTTAAACAAGTACACTTTGAAGACCCTTCTAAGAATGAGCTGATGTCACGTTGTAGAGGAACTCAGATTTTTCAGGAGCCACTGTGCAAACCTGAATGTTGGACTCTGGAAGAGACACATGAGCCTATACACAGATGTATTTGGCGGCTGCACTGTGTCAAAAATCCACCAGATCTAACCGTTCACACTACTTGAAAATTTATGAAAATCAAGATGATGTATTTTAAGTGTTCATATTTAAATAATTACATATAAAAATGAAAAAATACTCTCAGATAAGCAGTTTTTACCTTATGAAATTGACTAATTAGAAAATTGCTTCAAAATTAACTTTTTTTTATTTGATCAAATCTTGACTTGAATCAAAACCAAAATAGTAATAGCAGCATAACCTATGAAAAGTTAAATGAAGTGATAATACTACATGGGTAATTTTTCCATCTTTTGTCATAGTATCTGTTAAATTTTGTAATATAGACCATACAGGAGCATCTTCCTTATAATTTTATGATATTTTGAAAAAAAAAAACCTCACTATATGCTCAACTAACATTTCTTTAAAAAACTTTTTATTTCCAATCTAAATTTCCAATCCAATCAATCTATGTTGTTGAAAATATTTTTTTTAAAGATTTTATTTATTTATTCAACAGAGAGAGATCACAAGGAGGCAGAGAGGGAGGCGGGGGGGGGGGAAGCAGGCTCCCTACTGAGCAGAGAGCCCGATGTGGGGCTCGATCCCAGGACCCCAAGATAATGAGATAATGACCCCAAGATAATGACCCGAGCCGAAGGCAGAGGCTTTAACCCACTGAGCCACCCAGGTGCCCCTGAAAGTATTTTTAAACTTTAGGTAATATATACTAGTAAAGCCCTTATCTTTTTGTAGATAAATTATTTAGTTATCTTTTATGTTACAAGAAATGCAATGCAGTATCAGCTTTTGTGAACTTATTTCTAAACTGACAAAAGCCCTCAACAGCTGCACATCATAAAATAAGCCAATAATTTCTGGGCAATACCCTAATTATTAAGAATTATGATGGCACATTTCTAGACATGTACACTTCACATAAAAAGTTAAATCATCTTCTAATATAGAAAATCTCTCTCTATATATCTATATTATTTATAATGTTATCTTCAATGTATTTGAATGATTAACAGTTATATTATGATTGTTATTTAAGTCAATGCAACTTTGAAACAATATTTTTAAATAGTATATATTTTATAAAGAAATAGAGGAAAATGAGCAACAAACTGAGGGTTTTAGAGGGGAGGAGGTAAGGGGTTGAGCGAGCCTGGTGGTGGGTATCGAGGTGGGCATGTATTGCGTGGAGCACTAGGTGTCGTGCATGAACAATTAATCTTGTAACACTGAAAAAATAAAAGTATTTGGGGGAAAAAATAATAAAGGTAATGAAGGAGTTGTGCAAATCACATATAAATATTAAAAAAAGAAAATGACAAAAAGAAACAAAAAGATTGATTTTTGCATTTACTCGGATATATATCATTTCCAGTGTTTGTCTTGCTTTTCCAAAGTTCCAAGTTTTCTATCTGATGTCTTTTCAATCCTCTTGAAGAATTTCCTCTCCCTCTACTATCTCTTGTAGTTTAGATCTGCTCCTTCTAGTCTTCTTTTATCTGAAAATGTATTTATATAACCTTCATTTTTTTTCATTTTTCCCCAGTTTTATTGAGAAATAATTGACATGCGTCACTGTATAAGTTTATTTTTTTAATTTTTATTGATTTTTCTGGTATCAAGTTTTAATTTAAATTCTAGTTAGTTAACATATCATGTAATATTGCTTTCAGGAGTAGAATTCAGTGATTCATCACTTACATACAACAACCAGTGCTTATTACAAGTGCCCTCCTTAATACCCATCACCCATCTAGCCCATCTCCCACCCACAACCCCTCCATCAACCCTCAGTTTTTTCTCTATCGTTAAGAGTCTCTTATGGTCTGCCTCCCTCTCTTTTTTTTCCCCCAATGTTCATCTGTTTTGTTTCCTAAATTCCACATATGAGTGAAATTATATAGTATTTTTATCTTTCTCTGACTTATTTTGCTTAGCATAATAGTCTCTAGCTCCACCTGCATTGTTGAAAATGGCAAGATTTCATTCTTTTTGATGGCTTAGTAATATTCCATTGTTTATAATATATACCATATCTTCTTTATCCATTCATCAGTCAGTGGACATTTGGGCTCTTTCCATGATTTGGATATTATTGATAATGCTTCTTTAAACATAAGGGTGTATGTGCCCCTTCTAATCAGTTTTTTTGTATCCTTTGGGTAAATATGGCCATGTAGAAAGAGTTTGGAAGTTTTCTTTCCTTTTCTATTTTTTGGAACAACTAGTAGTGCAATTGCTGGGTCATGGAGTTGTTTATTTTTAACTTTTTGAGGAAACTCTAGACTGTTTTCCAGAGGGGCTGCACCATTTAACACTCCCACCAACAGTGCAAAATTTTCCCCTTTCTCCACATTTTGCCAACATGTCATTTCCTGAGTTGTTTATTTTGGCCATTCTGACAGAAATGAGATGTTATCTCATTATGGTTTTGATTTGTATTTCTCTGATGCCAACTGATATTGAGCACTTTTTATGTATCTGTTGACCATTTGTATATTGTCTTTTCATGTCTTCTGCCCATTTCTTAACTGGATTATTTATTTTTGGGTGTTAATTTTTATAAGTTCTTTACAGATGCTGGATACTAGCCCTTAATTAGATATGTCATTTGCAAATATCTTCTCCCATTCTGAAGGTTGCTTTTTAGTTTTGTTCATTGTTTCCTTTACTGTACAGAAGCATTTTATCTTGATGAGGTCCCAGTTGCTCATTTTTGCTTTTGTTTCCCTTGCCTCTGGAGACATATAAAGTAAGAAGTTGCTGTGGCTGAGGTCCAAGGGGTTGCTGCCTGTGTTCTCTAGGATTTTTATGGTTTCCTGTCTTACATTTAGGTCTTACATCTGTTTTAAATTTATTTTTGTGTATGGTGTAAGAAAGTGGTCTAGTTTCAATCTTCTGCATATCGTTGTCCACCTTTCCTAACACCATTTGTTAAAGAGACTGTCTTTTTTCTACTGGACATTCTTTCTTGCTTTGTCAAAGATTAGTTGATCATATAATTGTGGGTCCATTTCTGAGTTCTCTATTCTATTCTATTGATCTATGTGGTCTGTTTTTATGCCAGTACCATTCTGTCTTGATAATTACAGCTTTGTAATACAGCTTGAAGTCTGGGATTGTGATACCTCCTACTTTGCTTTTCTTTCTCAACATTACTTTGGCTATTCAGGGTCTTTTGTGGTTCCATACAAATTTTAGGATTGTCTCTAGCTCTGTGAAAAATGCTCATGGTATTTTGATAGGGATTACATTGGATGTGTAGATTATACTTTGGGTAGTATAGACATTTTAACAATACTTATTCTTCCCATCCATAACATAAGTATGGAATGTTTTTCCATTTCTTTGTGTTATTTTGAATTTCTTTCATAAGTGTGCTATAGTTTACAGTGTACAGATCTTTTACTTCTTTGACTAGGTTTATTCCTAGGTATCTTATGGGTTTTGGTGCAATTGCAAATGGGATCGATTCCTTCATTTCTCTTTCTGTTGCTTCATTATTGGTGTATAGAAATGCAAGAGATTTCTTTATGTTGATTTTATACCCTGCCACCTTGCTGAATTCCTTTATCAGTTCTAGCAATTGTTTGGTGGAGTCTTATGGGTTTTCTACATAGAGTATAATGTCATCTCTGAAGAATGAAAGTTTGACTTCTTTCCTGCCGATTTGGCTGCCTTTTATTTCTTTTTGTTGTCTGATCATGGAGGCTAGGACTTCTACTACTATGTTAAACAACAGTGGAGAGAATGGACTTCTCTTCATGTTCCTGACCTTAGGGGAAAAGTTCTCAGTTTTTCCCCATTGAGGATGGTATTAGCTGTGGGTCTTTCATATATGGCCTATATATGATGTTGAGGTATTTTCCTTCTACTTTATTGGGGTGTTTTTTTTTTTATCAAGAATGGATGCTGTAGGGGCGCCTGGGTGGCTCAGTGGGTTAAAGCCTCTGCCTTCAGCTCAGGTCATGATCTCAGGGTCCTGGGATCGAGCCCCGCATCGGGCTCTCTGCTCAGTGGGGAGCCTGCTTCCCCCCCACCCCCCGCCTGCCTCTCTACCTACTTGTGATCTCTCTCTGTCAAATAAATAAATAAAATATTTTAAAAATAAGAATGGATGCTGTATTTTGTCAAATACTTTTTCTACATCTTTTGGGAGGATCATGTGGTTCTTTTATTAATGTGGTGCATCATGTTGATTGATTTGTGGATATTGAACCACCCCTGCAGCCCAGGAATAAATCCCACTTGATCATGGTGAATAATCCTTATAATTCAGTTAGCTAGTATCTTGTTGAGAATTTTTACATCATGTTCATCAGGGATATTGGTCTGTAATTCTCCTTTTTAGTGGAGTCTTTGCCTGTTTTGGAATCAAGGTAATGCTGCCATGTAGAATGAGCTTGGAAATTTTCCTTCCTTTTCTATTTTTTGGAACAACTTCAGAAGAATAGGTATTAATTATTCTTTAAATGTTGGGTAGAATTTTCCTGGGAAGCCATCTGGCCGTGGACTCTTGCTTGTTGGGAGAATTTTGATTACCAATTCAATTTCTTTGCTGGGTATAGGTCTGTTCAAATTTTCTATTTCTTCCTGCTTTATATGTTTCAAGGAAACATTAAAAACAGTTTATATGCTTCAAGGAATGTATCCATTTCTTCCAGATTGCACAATTTTTTGGCATACAATTGTTCATAATATTCTCTTATACTTGTTTGAATTTCTTCAGTGTCGGTTGTGATCTTTCCTCTTTCATCAGTGATTTTATTTATTTGGGTCCTTTCTCTTTTTGATAAGTCTGGTTAAGAGTGTATCAATTTGTTTATTCTGTCTAGTTTCATTGATATTTTCTGCTTTTTTAAATCTCTATATCATTTATTTCTGCTCTAATCTTAGTTATTTTCCTTTCTTCTGCTGGTCTTAGTCTTTATTTGCTGTTCTTTCTCCAGCTTCTGTTGGTGTAAGGTTAGATTGTGTATTTGGGACTTTTCTTGCTTCTTGAGAAAGGCCTGTATTGCTCTATACTTTCCTCTTAGGACTGCCTTTGCTGTGTCCCAAAGGTTTTGGTCTGTCCTGTTTTTCTTTCATTTGCTCTCATGTAATTTTTTCTTTAATTTCCTACTTAACCTATTCATTCTTTAGTAGGATTTTCTTTCTTTAACCTCTGTGTATTTGGGGTCTTTCCAATTTTTCTCTTGTGGTTGACTTCAAGTTTCTTAGTGTTGTGGTCTGAAAATATGCATGGAATGATCTCAATCTTTTCATACTGGTTGAGGCCAGATTTGTGACCCAGTATGTGATCTATTCTGGAGAATGTTCCATATGCACTCTAAAAGTCTGTGTATTCTGCTACTTTAGGATGAACTGCTCTGATATATCTGTTAAGTCCATCTGGTCTGGTGTGTTATTCAAAACTATTGTTTCCTTATTGATCTTCTGCTTAGATGATCAGTCCATTGCTGTGAATGGGATGTTAAAGTCCCCTACTATTATTGTATTATTATCAGTGAGTTTCTTTAAGTATGTTAATTGCAATTGTTTTATATATTTGGTTGCTCCCAAGTTAGGGCCAGAAATATTTACAACTGGTAGATCTTCTTGTTTTTTATTATGACATAGTGCCCATCCTCATTTCTTATTACAGTCTTTGGTTTTAAATCTAATTTGTCTGATATAGGTATGCCTACTCCAGGTTTCTTTTGATGTTTATTAGCATGGTAGGTGGTTCTCCACTCCCTCACTTTTAGTCTGGAGAAGCCTTTGGGTCTAAAATGAATCTCTTATAAGCAGCATATTGATAGGTCTTGGTTTTTTTGTTTTGTTTTGTTTTTTATCCATCCTGATAGTCTGTCTTTTGATTAGAGCATTGAGTCCATTTATATTCAGAATAATTATTGATAGATATGAATTTAGTGCCATTGTTTTACCTGTAAAGTCACTGTTTCTATAGATTGTCTCTGTTCCTTTCTAGTCTTTGTTGCTTTAGGACTCTCCTTTTGACTCAAAGTGTCCCCTTTAATATTTCTTGCAAAACTGATTTAGTGTTCATGAACCCCTTTAGTTTTTACTTGTCTTGGAAATTCTTTATCTCTCCTCCTATTGTGAATGACAGCTTTGCTAGGTATAATATTCTGGGCTGCATATTTTTCCCATTTACCATGTTGAATAAATCATAACACTATATCCTGGCCTGCCAAGTCTCTGTGGACAGGTTTGCTGCTAACCCTATGTGTCTACCCTTGTAGTTTAGGAATTGTTTGTCCCTAGCTACTTTCAGAATTCTCTCTTTATCTTTGTATTTTGCCAGTTTCACTATGAAATGTCTTGGTGTTGACCTGTTTTTATTGATTTTGAAGGAAGTTCTCTGTGCTTCTTGGACTTGAATGCCTGTTTCCTTCTGAGATTAGGGAAGTTCTCAGCTGTAATTTGTTCAAATAAGCCTTGTGCCCTTTTTCCCAGTCTTCTTCTGGGACTCCCATGATATGGATATTATTATGCTTTGTGAATTGCGGAGTTCCCTCAGTCTATATTCATGATTTAATAATTTTCTTTCCCTCTTCTTTTCAGCTTAAGTATTTTCCATAATTTTACCTTCTATACCACCTATTCAGTCCTCTTTTTCTTCCATCCTCATTGTGATTACATCATTGGTTTTGCCTCTCAGTTATAGCACTTTTTATTTTGTCCTGACTAGTCTTTTACCTCTGTAGCCAGGGTTTCTCCGATGTCTTCTATGCTTCTTTAAAGCCCAGCTAATATTCTTATAACTGTTATTCTAAATTCTTATTCAGATATATTGCTTATATTTGTTTTGAGCAAATATCTGGCTGTTATTTCTTGATCTTTCTTTTGGGGAGAATTTCTCCATCTTGTCGTTTTGTCTACATTTCTGTATTTTGGGTTTCATGAAAGCTTGTTATATGTCCTGCTCCTGAGGGTAATACTATATTAAGAGGGGACCCTAACTGACCATGGTCTGGTGCTTCAGTAAGTGTTTCTGGTGTATGTTGTGTGCACTCCACTGTTGTGTTTTGTCTCCTCTTTCCCACAGGTCAGTCCTCTGCAAAGTTCCTCCTTGCTTGCCGTGGGGAGTGTTTAGACCTTTAACTAGGTGAACTTTGATTTGTTTGTTAAGATAAACCTGATTTTTGTTTTTAAAGCAGCCTGATCCAAGAAAAGAGAAAAGGAAAAGGAAACAAAAACCAAACAACCAACAAACAGAAGACCATAACCCTGATTCCAAATTAAAAGAAAGAAGGAAAATGAAAAAAGGAAACAAACAAGTCAACAAATAAAAAACCTATAAGCCTGATTCCAAAGGAAAAAAAAAGAAATTAAATTAAATTAAAAAAATTTTTTTTAATTCTAAAAAAGAAAGCCTGGTCCTGTTTCACTAGAACTAAAGCTGACGCTTTGGAGCACTCCATGATCAGCAGACTTGGTACTGTGGGGGGCCAGTTTTGGTTCTCTGGGGAAGAGGCCTGCTGTGTTGGCTCACAGTCAGACCTGCCCTAATAAAGCTACACCTGCCAGACCCAGGGGACAGAGTTTGGTATAAGCAACTCTAGCCCCCACTGAAGACACTATATTTTTTTCTGAAGTCCAACTGTACTGATAGGCAGGTGAGAAGGGTGAAAAAAATGCATCATCCTGCCCTCTCCTCCTTGGGGAGGAGACTCTCAGTGCCCACTAGTCAGGAGGCCCTCACAGAAAAGTGAACAGTCTCCCCTCCTGTGTCCCAGGCTTTTGTCAGATCCCTGCCCTCAAGGGGTCTCTGCCCCACTGTGGGAATGCCTGGTGCCACAGTTCTCCTGTATTTTATCTCTGGTTGCAGCTGGTATTTAAAATCCCAAATCTTAAAGGACCCAGAAGGCACAGACCTGCTGTCTTCCCCTGGAGGAGAGCTTCACAGCACTGTGCTTTGCACCGTTTTGTCCCAGAATAACAGTTGCAGGGCTGCACACAGCAAAAAACTGCAACCATATTATCTGCCCTGTGTATGTGCCTCTGTCCCCTGCTGTTGAAGAGCAGCTCAATGATGCCCAGTGGACCTTTTGTCCTTGGAGAGGCAGTATACCCTGTTCCAAATGTACTCCAGGAAGAGGAGAAGGGGAGCATTCTCTCTTTCTGTGACCCAGAGGATCCCCACACCATGGTATCTTGAATGAATCCCACACACTGCTCTCTCTTCTGTTCTCTCACTCTCTCCCTGACAACCTCTCTCTACAAAAAGGGCTCGCCCCACTATATGGCACCTCAGCTTTTCTCTCCCCCATTTCTCATCTCCAAACCTTTCATCTGCTATATTCTCTCCCTCCTAATGTGTGATTGTTTTATTTTTCAGATCAATTTCCTAGTTGTTCAAAATGATTTGATGTGGATCTAGCTGTGTTCAAGGGATGAGGCAAGGTCAGGGTTTCCTTATTATTCTACCATATTAACTCTTTCCTCAGATTTTCTTTATGTAAAATCATGTCACTTGCAAATAGAGAGCATTTTCCTTCTTCCTTTTCAATTCTGATACCTTTTATTTTTCTTCTTGCCAATTGCTCTAACTTGGACTTCTGATATCATGTTGAGTAGGAGTGGTGAGAAGGGGCAGGTTTGTTTTGTTCCTAAACTTAGAGGAAAACTTCATCATTTCACCACTTAGCATGACGTGAGCTGTGGACATGTCATAGATCATCTTTATTTTGTTGAGATATGTTCCTTCTTTGCCTGATCTGTTAAATTTTTATCATGATTGGATAATGAATTTTGTAGAATGTTCCTTTTTTCACATTATTGAGATAATCATATGTTTCTTTTCTTTCATTCTATTAATATAATTCATCACATTGTTTGATTTGTTTATATTGAATCATCCTTGCATCCCAGGGATAAATCCCATTTAATCATGGTGAATGATCCCCTTAATGTGCTGCTTAATTCAGTTTGCTACTATTTATTAAGGTTTTTTTGCACCTGTATTCATTAGGGATATTGGCCTATAGTTTTCTTTTCGAGTAGTATCCTTTTCTGGTTTTGGTATTAGGATAATCCTGTCTTCACAAAATGAGTTTAGGAGTGTTCCCTCCTTTTTGATTTTTTGGAAGTTTTTGAAAAGTATTGGTGTTAATTATTCTTCAAATGTTTGGTAAAATTCACCAATGAAGCCATCTGGTCCTGAATTTTTCTTTATTAAGGGATTTTGGTTACTGGTTAAATCTTCTTACTAGTAACTGGTCTCTTCAGATTTTCTATTTCTTCTTGATTCAGTCTTAGTAAGTTATAGGTTTCTAAAAGTTTTTCCATTTCTTCTAGATTGTTGAGTTTGTTGGTACATAGTTATTCATAATAGCCTTTTAGGATCCTTTTAATTTTTGTGGTATTAGTATCGATGTCTACTTTTTCAGTTTTAATTTGGTTAATTTGGGTCCTTTCTCTTTTTTTCCCTTGGTTAGTCTAGATAAATGTTTGTCAATTCTGTTTCTTTTGAAAAGAAGCAGCTCTTAGTTTGATTAATCTTTTCTATTGTGCTTCTGTTCTCTATTTCATTTACTTCTGCTCTAATCTTTATTATTTCTTTTCTTCTGATGATTTTGGGCTCAGCTTGTTCTCTTTATAGTTTCCTAAAGTGTACAGTTAAGCTGTTTACCTGATACCTTTTTTTGCTTCTTAATGTAAGCATTTATTGCTATGAACTTCCTACTTAAAACTGCTTTTGCTGCATCACATAAGTTCTGGCATGTTGTGTTTCCATTTTCACTTGTCTCAGGAAATTTTTTAATATACCTTTCAGTTTCTTCTTTGATCCATTGGCTGTTTAGGAAAGTGTTGTTTAATTTCCACATGTTTGGTTTCAGTCTTCTTGAATTCGTTAAGTCTTGTTTTGTGGCCTAATACATGGTCTAGACTAGAAAATATTCCATGTGCCCTTGGGAAGAATATGTATTCTGTTGTTAGACAGAATGTTCTGTTTTTGTCTTTTATGGCTATTTTATTATTATGATGATGATGATGATGATGATGATGATGATGTAATGACCTTCTTAATCTCTTTTTAGTATTTTTATTTTAAAGTCTGTTTTATCTGATATATAGTTTGTCCTGCCTTTTGTTATTACTGTTTTACCATTTGTTTGAAATGTCTTTTTCCATCCCTTCACTCTCATTCTATATGTATCTTTAAGGCTAAAGTGGGTCTTGTGTGGCAGCATATTATTGATTGTTGTTATTGTTATTTTTAATCCACTCAGCCATTCTGTGTCTTTTGATAGAAGAATGTAATCCATTTACATTTAATTATTGCTAGATAAGCACTTACTATTGCCATCTTGTTCATTGTTTTCTAGTTGTTTTTTTAGTTGTTTTCAAGATCCATTGTTCCTTGTTTCTCTCTCTCTCTCTCATCTTTTGATATCAGTATGTTTTGATTTCTTTATGATATTCTTTTGTGTAATTACTACAGGATTTTTTCTTGTGGTTACAAAAAATATCTTAAACTTGTAACCCTATATTCAATTCTATTCACTAGAATTCACAGGCTTTGCATTTTTACTTCTCCCTCTCACATTTTAGATTATTGCTGTTATAATCTATTTCTTTATATTGTGTAACTAATTATAGATTATTGTATTTATAATTATTTTTGCTGTAATCATTTTTTTAAACTTTTAAACTAGAGTTGTGAGATATGTACCACTATTACCATATTTTGGAATCTAACTGTGACTACATATTTATCATTACCAGTGAGATTTGTGCTACCTTTATGTATTTTTTATTGATGTTAATTACTGTTCTTTTACTTCCACCTAAAGAATTCCCTTCAGCATTTCTTGTAAATCTGGTCTGGTGGTAATGAATTCCCTCAGTTTTTATTTGTTCAGGAAACTTTTTATCCCTCCTTGATTTCTGAAGGACAGCCTCAGCAGGTATAGAATTCTTGGTTGATTGATTTCCTTTCAACATTTTGACTATGTCATCCCATTCTCTCCTGCCCTGAAAATTGTCTATTGAGAAATCTGCCAATATTCTTATGGGATTTCCTTTGTATGTAACTGCTCTCTTTACTTTTGCTGTTTTTAAAATTCTTTCTTTGTCTTTGACTTTTGATAATTTAATTACAATTTGTCTCAGTGTAGCCCTATTCAGATTCAACCTATTTGGAGTCCTTTGTGCCTCGTGGATCTAGATGTCCATTATTTACCTGGATTCAAGAAGTTTTTAACCAATAATGCTTTATATTATATTTTCTGTCCCTTTTCTTTCTCTTCTCTTTCCAGAATTTCCACAATGCAAATAATGTTTCTTTTCATTGTGTCTCATAACCCCCATAGGCTTTCTTTACTTTTTTGTTTTGTTTTGTTTTTTCCTTTCTGCTCCTCTGATTGGGTAATTTCCAATGTCCTATCCTCCATGTTGCTGATTCTTCTGCATCATTGAGTCCTCTTTTAAAGCCTCTATGAATTCTTCAATTCAGTTATTGTATTTTTCAACTCTAGGAATTTCTGTTTGTTTGTTTGTTTGTTTGTTTTTTGATGGTTGCTATTTCCTTGTTTAACTTCTTATTTTGCCCATACATTTTTTTCTTTAGTTGTCTGCTTTTTTGCAGTGCACTAAACTTTCTTAAGAGGATTATTGTGAGTTCTTTAATGGTTCCTGGATCTCCACTTTTTTAGAGTTACTTACTGGAGCTTTATTACTTTCCTTTGATGATGTCGTATGTACCTGATTTTTCATAACCCTTGATTCCTTACACTGGTATCTGTGCATTTGAGTGATGGGGCTGCTCTTCAATATTTTACAGATTTGCTTTGGCAGAGACAGTTTTTCACCAGTTAGCTTTGTTTGGGTTTCTGGACATCAGCTGGTTATGTCTTTGGCCAGATGGGGCCTGCTATTGTGGCCTATTTTGGGATGAGACAAATGTTTGCGCTCTGAGAACAGGGGTGAAGATGTACCAGTGGCTGAGAATAGCTGGATAGGATTGTTAGTCTAGTTTCCTAACCAAATGGGGCTGGCTGTAGGATGGGCTCTGTGGTTGCTTGAATTTTCTGGTCATGTTTACTAGATGATCAAGATCGATTACTATATTCAGTAGTAGATGAGGTTTTGAATTAGCTGCCCTGGCCTGGCAGGGCAGCCAGCCAGATCCCAGTGCCTATACAGCTTGTTGTTTGCAGGTCTAATTTAGGCTTTAGTGTGCATTGAATTTCCTGGTCAGGTGGGGTCACCAGTTTTGTTCTGCAGATAGGAAAAGCCATGGAGTTGATTCTGTTCAAGTACCACTGTACTTGAACGGCCTATGCAGTTTCCCCTGAGCTCTGGTAAGATTGCCTGGTCAGATAGGCTGAAGGCTATATTCAGTGATGAGTGAAGCTATTAATTAGATCCCCTACCTGGACATAGCAGAAGTAGCTCTAAAACTGGTAAAGTTCTTGGTTATCTTACCTAAGGCCAAACTACATTTCAAGTTCCTCAGCAGGACAAGGACACTGACTTTGCCTTACAGACTTTTGGCTCTGTCTGCCCTTCTCTCAGCTCTAGCACTGCTGATCTAAACAGTTTTCAGAAGTTGTCCCCAGCCCTTCTGGTCAAGTGGGGCTGAAAGACACTCTCTATGGTAGGTGGAGCTATGGCTCAACCCACTTGCCTGGGTAGGAAGGGGAGGGATCTCTCCAGGCTACTCTCAATTTCTCAAAAAGTCTATATAGTTAGGAGGGGCCAAGGGCTTCCCTCAGTCTTATCTCTGAATTAATCTCCCTGCTGTGCATAGGACAGGAAGACTCCAAACCCATTACAGGTGTTGCTCTGTGAGTGACCTGTTTTGCTTGTCCCCCTTTCAGTTCCAGTGCCACTGTGCCACATAGCTTCCGATTGTTGATGCCAGCCCATCTGTTTGGATAGGGCTCACAGGCACTCTCCACAGTGGGTGGGCTGTACTCAGTACCTTGGCTAGGCATGGGCAAACTGGGTTCTGAGGTTAGTGGAGCTCCTCATTTGAGGATCTGAATCAGGCCAGTCTGCACTCTACCAAGTTCCCTGATCAGAGTTTACCCCTGATTTGGTTCTGCAGATGAGCAATACCCCTAGTTGGGATTACTACTTGGGCACTGCAGATATGAACTTGAGTTGTCAAGGTCTCTGTACTGGCTATCGTCAAGTCCCTGCCTCCTTCTTTGTCACAATCAAATTCCCAGTGGCCAAGCACTACAGATTTTCCTACAGTCCTCATGGTGTAAGATCATAGTAGAAGCTCCAACAAAGTGACCCACAATATTATTGTGCTGGATATTACCCCTGGGTTTTCTTTTTCCATTGGAGGAACCAGAGGCTCAAGGGAGACCTTTTCACATGGTGCTACACTGGCCCAGGGGAGGGGTAATGATATCAATCTGTAGCTGCTTCTTTCACCCTTCGAATGCACTCTGTCCTAGTCTTTGAGGTGTAGGGACTACTTCAGCCTCACCATTGTGTCCTAGGGTTCTCTCAGTTGTGTTTTGCTCTTGAATAGATGTTTCTTGCTCTTCCTGTGAGGGGTAGCAAAATAAGGAATGACCTATGTTGCCATCTTAGTGATGTTACTCTCTCAGAGTAGCTTTTTATAAACCTTTCCCTGGTTGAATTGTTAGCAAAGATAGAGAACATAACCTATACTCTATCTTCTGCTTCTTTTCTTTTTCTCTGATGATCCTTGTTTCCTTCTTATTAAATAAGACTAAAAAGATGAACATTGCTTTGTGGGAAGCATTGGGTGGTATCCTAGGAAGATCTGGTGAGAGGACTGAATCAGCTCTAAGACAAAGCCCATAGGCCCTTCAGCAAGCCAGCACATCTTCTCCAGGGTGATGTGTCCAGACTCTCTGGGTGTCACTGAAAAGTTAACTTTTATTGCCTGTTTCTTTCAAATACGATAGTGTTATTTGACTTTTCCCTGACATATCTTTTTTTTTTTTTTTTTAACAATTTTTTTAGGAGGGATGGATTACCTCAGTCTATAACTGTGTCGATGGGGTAGGGGAGAAGAAGTGAGATAACTATGGAGGAGTTACTCACAGAAGTCCAAGTCCAAAAAATCTCTAGTCTTTTTGTTTTAGTAGCATTGAGAAGAAATGGTGAGGAAAGGATCAAAGCCAGAGTCTAGATTTCTTTTTTTTTAATTCTTCAAGTCTGCTATCAGATTCAGTCACTTAATTCAGAGAAAATGATGCCAAACGTTTATAGAACTGGAAGTATTTTTGCAATAACAATCTTATAAAATCCTTGAAAAAATACTTTGATTGGACTTCCATTAATTGATGATTCTAAAGATGAATATGGGGTTTAGCTAAAACAAGTTACCTAAAGAATTTAATGATTTTTCCTTTTTTTAATTTCATTTTACTTTTTCAGTGTTCGAAGATTCATTGTTTATGCACTACACCTAGTGCTCCATGCAATATGTGCCCTCCTTAATACACACCACCAGGCTCACCTATCTATCCCCTGACTGCCTTCCTCTCCAAAACCCTAAGTTTGTTTCTCAGAGTCTACGGTCTCCTATGGTTCATCTTGCCCTCTGATTTCCCCAAATTCACTTTTCCTTTCCTTCTCCTATTGTCCTCCATGTTATTCCTTATGTTCCACACGTAAGTGAAACTATATGATAATTGACTTTCTCTGCTTGACTTATTTCACTCAGCATAATCTCCTCCAGTCCCATCCATGTTGGTACAAAAGTTGGATATTCATCATTCCTGATGGAGCCATAGTATTCCATTGTATATATGGACCATATCTTCTTTATCCATTCATCTGTTGAAGGGCATGTTGGCTCTTTCCACAGTTTGGCGATTGGCCATTGCTGCTATGAACATTGGGGTACGTATGGCCCTTCTTTTCACTACATCTGTATCTTTGGGGTAAACATCCAGTAGTGCAATTGCAGGGTCATAGGGTAGCACTATTTTTAATTTTTTTAGGAATCTCCACACTGTTTTCCAAGGTGGCTGTACAAACTTTCATTCCCCCCAACAGTGTAAGAGGGTTCTCCACATCCTCTCCAACACTTGTTGTTTCTTTTCTTGTTAATTTTGGCCATTCTAACTCATGTAAGGTGGTATCTCAATGTGGTTTTGATTTGAATCTCCCTGATGGCTAATGATGAACATTTTTTTCATGTGTCTGTTAGCCATTTGTATGTCTTCTTTGGAGAAGTGTCTGTTCATGTCTTCTGCCCATTTTTGGAAGTAATTATCTGTTTTTTGAGTGTTGAGTTTGAGGAGTTCTTTATAGATCTTGGATATCAGCCCTTTGTCTGTAGTGTCATTTGTGAATATCTTCTCCCATTGTGTAGTTTAATGATTTTTCTTAATGATATGACAAACACAGGGAAATAACAAAATGGCAGCATTTCCATCCTTTGTTTATTTGATAGGAAAGCTAGAAATACCAAAATTTATTTTTCTTTGAAAACTATACATTAGCTATTTAGATTTTCAATAAATGTAAATTTTAGGAATTGAAATATATTAGAATTCCATATTATTATAAGTTCTAGTATCTTTATTTATGCTGGGTAATGTGAACTAATTTCAAAGTTATTTAGGTCTGTCCCTTTCTCTTTTATTAAACTTAAATATCTGGACAGTATTTCATAAAGTCAGTAGGGATGGGTCAATATAAATTTCTTGTTATTTTAGATATCTTCCCTAATATGAAACTGAAATCAGAAAATATGTTTGATCCTAAAATATATTCAAAATTTTTATATCTAGAAAACTTATCATGGCCAGGAGAACAGTTTTGTTTGTTTGTTTGTTTGTTCGTTTTTTCTGTTTGTTTGGTTGGTTGGTTGGTTTTTGCTTCAAATGCTTACTTCTGGTCTATTTCTCACTACATTAATTCTATTGATCCTATCATTTGAATAAACTTTAAAATCAGACAACATCAACATATCAAAGTATAAACTTACCACAAATCATAATTGAGCTATTATGTCCATACCTACAAACATAAAAATTTGTACTCGATGATAAATATAAACATGAGTGAACTATCAATTCTAGATTCATGGAAAAGAAATTCTAAGAGCAGAGTTTTTAATCAGGGTATCACTGTGCCTAAATTTGTGTTCACATAGAGTTATTAAATAACACCAATTATTTATAACATTCTTAGGTCTTAAGAGCTGACCACAATATAGGTCATTATGAGGTGGTCTAAAAAAAGTCTCCAAAATAATAAGTCTTATTTGTGTCTTTCTTCAATTCATAATTACCATTAACAGGAGGTTAAAGTTCCAAAGAAAATAGGTAAAATTCTAATATTTCTGCATTTGTCTTTCCTAAGTAAGAGATGCTCTGCATCCTTACCAACTGAATTTTAAAATATAATGCAACAAATCTAAAAAATGAGAAAACATCCTGTCTAGGTTGTCGTTGAAGTTAATGGAAGACTGATTACAAGTGAAGTAGTATTATTTTGAAGAGAGAATGGTATATAATTGAGAGAGTTACCACTTTTTATAATTCTGGATCATTTTTACATTTTCCCCTCTTTTCCTATTAAGCCTAGCAAACATTTTATTAGTGAGTTTCTTTTCACTTCTACTTCTTAAATGTCTATTTTCATAGACATTCTTTTTCACCTGAAACTATATTAAATATAAGAGTAACAATCAAATTCAGCCTCCTGTATATTACTTGTTACATGTAGCATCTAATTTGGAGTAATATTCCTTTTTGTGACAGCTCTAGGGCAATCAGCAAGTTTATCTATTTTTCACATGCCTTCCTCCTGTTTTTTATACTTATACTGTACCATGTTGACAACGCATATAGCCATTACCTAACATTCTTTCTTCCTTATAACTATCACTTACTTCTAATTTGACAGGTAAATATTTATCCAATCCTCATGCCCAATCTTTATTGCTGTGCCTCTCCAGACACTTGGTTGCCTGAGCTCTTTCTTCAACAGAGTTCTTAGGAAATGTTTATGAGATCGATATTTCCTGAGATGCTGAATATTCCTCAGTAGATTTATTTGAGTCTTTATGTTGGAAAGTTACTATGCCTAGGTATAAAATCTTTGGCTCATATTTTTTCCCCTTGAGTTACCCCGTTTCTTCTTGTATAAAGCATTATTGTCAAAAAGCATGATGAAAAGTTTTATAAGCAAATTGATAATTTTGCATGGATTTATTTGCCTTTTTTTTTTTTTTTTAAGGTTAGGCCTAGTAATTTTTTTTTTTAAACTAAGGCCCAGTGTTGGTTTTTTAGGATTACATTTTTGGGGAATATGAATCTCCCTTTCAATATGTAGTTTTGACTTGTCATTTTTTAGGAGCATTTTCTTGAATTATAGTATTTTAGTACCTGGTCTGTTCTACTGTTCTGGGTTTCCTCTCCAGGAATTTGTCTATGGTTAAGTCTGTTTTCTTGTCTTCATCTGTCACTCTCTCTAACCTTTATTCTATGACTGTGGATTATTTTATATTTAAAATTTTCCTCCTTTTAATCTTCTGTTTTCCTTAAACTATTATCTGCTGTAACTATTCTTTCTTATGGTTTTTTTTTTCCCCAACTTAGGCTTCATTTCTGAAAATTTTTTACATTAAAAAAAACTTTTGAGTTCTATCACTTCATTTTACAATTGTTTTCTGATTCTATTTTTTTTAAAGCCTTTTATCACTTAAAACCTATTTTGTTTTGAAACATTATAAGTTCTTTTATATGGGAACATATCTTGTTAGTATGCTTTTGTTATCTGTAAAGACATTATTATGCTCCTTAGTCTCTTTTTTTTAAATTATGATTTTGTATGGGATTTGACAATTGTTTTCTATCTCTGGACCCTTTTAGAGAGGAGGGTTTGGTCAGGTTAGCTTTTCTAGCTTCACAGCTCTAGAACTACCTCTTCCATCTCTATAAAGTGGTTTTAAAAAAGTTGTACATTTTATGATCTGTTTTCTCTCTTGCTTTGCCTTTCTTTTAGGTAGACATTCTCTTTCCTTCTCTTATCTGGTGCCACTCTGCTTAATTTGGATTCTATTCCTCAGTGGAGGGCTTTATACTGGAAAGGAGCTGGGGTATTTTAGATTCAAGAACGCTTTCAGACTCTCTCTCAGACCCCTGTCACTACCCATAAAATTGCAGTGGCACAAATCTCTCCTAGCCTTACAGGTTGCCCCCTTTTGCTTCCAGCATCTGCTGGTGTAGTTCCAGTCCTTGGGTCAGGAGACACCCTTTGCCTTTCTCCGCCTCCTCCTGCGCAGCTGCTGATGCCGCCCAGGTGTTCGCTGTTGATGCCGCCCAGGTGTTCACTGTTGCACCACCCATGCTGATTCTAAAGGCCACCAGGTGCCTTGCACACAGTTTAGTTGAAGGTTCTGTATGTGTGCTTCAGCTTTGCTGTCCTGGTTGCTTTCTCTGTTTTTATGAGAGAATTAGGAAAGATTCAAAACTATGCCACTATCTTATTTCCTGAATTCGTCCTCTTGCTTATAGATACTGACTCCTGTGCTAAAAGCAGTAGCTTAGGAACTTCAAGTCTGAATTTTCTCAAGATAAACAAGACCTCCTCAACTAGAGCAAAGTGAGGACTACGGCCATTTCAGATATCTTTGGCAAGATAGATGTCTTTTTATTGGCAAAAAATAGAAATCCTTACAGGATCCTAATTATGGTAAATAATTATTCAGAAACAAGTTGCCCTTCATTTAAACTGTCAGGATAACAACATAAAGAAAATATCATACTTCCAGTCTCTACCAGTTCAGAGAATGGTGCAGTCTTAAGGCTGAATGCCAAGAGCACAGGCCAGCTGTTACAAAATTTAATTAAAACCATTTTGATAATTAGCACAACTTGTTTATGAATGTGAAAATATTTCTTATGTGAATATACCGGTCACCTTGTCAGTTATGGCGGAAGAGGAGAAATCCTACAACATATGGAGATGTGAACCAATTATTAAAAAAAAAAAATCACAACTTGGAATTGCTCTTGAACTATCCTCCATTCCTTGTCACCCTCTTAAAAACAATAAAAATAAAACCAACCATGCATATCCCCCCCAATCTGATTCATATATATAGTTTAAGAGACAAGTTCTTTTTATTGAAATTAATAGAAATGAACCCAAACCAGTTTCAGCAGTAGATATTCTACAGACCATTTGCCTTGAATCCAACAGCCTGCATTAGGATCATAGTTTAGCTATTTCCTGGCTCTGACTTACAGTAATCTTTTTTAGTTTTGTAATATTTTTACTTTTTACTGCTTTACTTTTGCCTGCTTTTTTTTTTTTACTTTTTACATATTTTTACTTTTTACTGCTTTACTTCTGCCTGCTTTTTGCTGTCCATTGACTCTAACATTCCTGTCATCATCAATTAAAAAAATGCCTATAATAAACTCTGGTTGTCTTCTCCAAATCCTTGTTGTCATCACCCATGGCATCAGTTACCTTCCTGTCTGCACCCTTCACTCAGTGGCTTCACAGTCTGATCATCTCACTGCCTTGCCCTTTCTTTAGGCTTCTTGTAAGGGTTCTTCCCTCTGCTTGCCCAGCATACAGTCCTTGGGCCTCTTCTTGCTCACTGTAAATGTTCTCCCTGGTGATCTGTCACCTCAGCCTAGATTTCCCTCATAAGTTCCCAGATCACTCATCCAGATATCTCCTGGTCATCTCCACTTCACTTGGGTGGTGCACAGTGGTTACTCAGAATGTCGTACATCCATGACAGAAATCATGCTGTCATATACCCCCTCCCTTTCCCCAATCACAGACCTGCCCTCCAACATTGCCCCTGATCTGGGTTGCTTGACAGCACATGAGCATGGTACTAAAGATAGAAGACTGGAGCTATTCTTGATCATGGGCTCTTCTTCACGCCCACTTTAAATCTTTTACTTATGCTTTTATGTCTATCTTCTAATTATCTCATTTCTCATTCTAGTTTTTCAGCCCCCTGATTAGCATCTTTCTACTTCCTCCTTAATGAGATTGAAAGTGCTGGCAAAGATCTTTTTAGCCCAGGTCCTTCCCTGGGTCCAGGCTCATCTGTCATAATGCCCACTCCTTCTAGCCTAAGCCTCAGCCACCCTGAAGCCCACAGTTCCCCAAGGACAACATTCACGAACACCCCCATCTTTCCTCTCCTGCCCTCTCTGCCTAGGTTGCCTTTTTCCTTTGAAGGAGCCTGTCTCCCATCATTCTGAGTTAGGTTTCCTTCTTCGATGTGCCAAAATTTGAGTTTCCTTTTTGTAACTTTTAAGGTTATCATAATGGTATCTCATAAATATCCATTTTAATGACCCTATATTTTTAAATTTCTCTTTGAAGAATTCTTACAAAGAATTGTAAGAAGAATTCTTACAAATTCTTGTAAGAAGAATTCTTACAAAGTAAGAATTTACTTTGTAAGAATAGTTATGTGCAACCAACTTCTGATAGTCTGCTGGTGGGCCCTTATACTGATGCTGTTTCCAGCCATCTGAATTCTGTTTGGCCCAGCTAGATAAAGACCTGCTACTGGTCACAGGAAGGGAAATGTACTCAAATCGTTTCAAAAAGAATGGGGCCAGAAACTCATCTATTTGTTTTAACTTTCACCAAATATTCATTGAGCATCTACTAGCTGTTCAATAATGTGCACTGTATAAAGAATTGGAATTAATGAAAAATAAGCCCCTGCTCTCATGGAACTTGCAATATGAGGAACAGGGGAAACAGATTAAATAAACAGATAAACATATTATTTCATAATTATAGACTATTTCATAATTATATATGTCAGTCAGCAAGAGAATGTTCATTGTCTCCAGGTGAGTTCTTAGTAGGTTTCAGTTCTGTGATTCTCTCACTGGTGAAGGTACTGGTAGTCCTTCCTGAGGAGACAGAAGACACTTCATGACAAGATTCCAAGAATAACCCAGAAGAGATCATAGCAGCTAGGGGCCTCCTGGTTGTGGTGTGGAAAGTGGGGGATCTGATGCTTCATGGAGCAACTGTGTAGAACTTGCTTCTCACCAACACAAATGTCCCAAGACTCACTGAAATCCAACTAAGTAGGCTGCATGCCAATTCTAATTACCTGCTCCAGTGATTCATCCATTATTATATGTAATAGAATTAACTGCAGCACTGAACCCACACTTTTGTGGATTATTTGCCATTTTCCTCACCATTTTCAACATTTTAAAAATTTGTATGTCAAGTCAGAGATTTAGGAATAATGAGATTGCCTTAGATTTGTCCTGGGTCATGATTTACTTATAATGAATTGACACGGAATTGGCTTAAATAATTTCCGGCTTCCTTTTCCCTCAATACTTAGGTCCTATAAAAAGTTAAGGGAGAAATTTCTGTGAGCATCTGTCCCGAAGGGCTACCATTCTCAGCTATCTTAGTGATTTTTTTTTTCATCTTTTTATTTTTACTTGTTGAAGAATTACAAAACATCTCGATCTCATATTGAAGTCAATGAAAAAGTTAACACCATCTCTTTAGCTTTCCAAGCAGTTCTGTTTGTCTTTAGTAATTCTCTGATGCTCTATACAAACCACTATTTTAAGCAAATCACTTTGGGTAGTTTTGAGAGTGAAATGTGGATGAAGTTTGCTGCAAGCATTAAAAAATCAGCACAATTAGGACTGATTTTCCTCTTGAAGTTCAAATTTGAGGCTTTGTCTTTGATTTATGGGGAAGAGAACCAGCAGTGCTGAGTCTTCAGTTCCTGTCCAGGGTTTGGGGGCCTCTGGTTTGTTTCCCGGCAGTCTCCGGGGCTGGTCCGGGAAGCAGCCACCTGGGAAGGGCTATGTGCCTGGGAGGATCCCCCACACTCTGCAAAGGGCCCAAGTGAAAGGTCAGAGACTGTTCAGGAAGTGCAGATGGATGGCCAATTCAGATAATTATCAGCAAAAAAGGTTTTGTTTTGTTTTTTTAACCAGTTTGATAAAGAGGAACAACATAAAAGTTTATCTCTGGAGCCCTTGTGTAAGAATCGAGAAACTCAAGCCCAGAGGAAAAAATTCTATATATTTGGCCAGCTGATGTCCTTCCACTTCAGGCCATAGTCAAGTAAATCCTTTCTCTTCCCTGCTAATTTCACACTTATGCAATAGAGAATATTTAAAATTACAATTCTAGCTACCACTCTCGTCCATTTTTACAGCTAATGGAATTTGTTCATGTAATAACAGACATTATTGAATATTATTCTTTCCCACACATTATTCCAATGCAGTTTAACTCTTACTGTTATCTATAATGTGACCTCTCTAGCTATTGCATTGCTTCGAGAGAATGATTTTATAAAATGATTAATAAGTTGTAATACCATTGAGCAAGAGGTAGCACATAGCCAGATGTATGCTAGATGAGAGAACAGTGTTCTAAAAAAGTGTCTAAAATACATCAGAATCCTACCATTATGTATGGGGGCTATAATTACCTGTTGGCAGGACAGTGGGCAAGGGTTCCTCCCATCAGACTCTTGTCTCATGTAAGCACCCATTAACTTGTTTTTGTTCTCCATTGAACCATTAGCTCTTCTGCGGGAGAGAAGATTGTGCTCATCCCATGCCAAGAGCACCTAGTTTATAGCACAAGGAAAATTCAGTAAGTACTTGTTGGCTGACTAAAGCATTGCACAGCTGGAAACCTCAGGAAAGAGGGACGTGCCAGGGCACACAGGGACCAGGTACAGGGATGTCACAGCAAATTTAGGATGATCCAGAAGCTTCCCCCGAGGATAAGTCTGCTACAGGTTGTCCAATAGTATTGTATACCCACTGAAAGGGATAGGTAGGTCATTTCTCCTCAAAACTGCAAGATAAATAACAGTACCCTCCTCTACTTCCTACAAAAGAGAGCACTCAAGATGAACAATTAACCCACGGGGTTTGTGTGAAAGATGCCTTCATCCTTTAAAAGCTCTAGTGGATTTAAATGAAAATGCACATAATTTAAGGATGAGAAATTTATTTTTTATCTGTGCTGGAAATAGAGTGACTCTGGTTGCATCTATTTGTTTCATACAGACCATGCTTGCAGGCACTCTGCATTTATCTGAGGTTTGCAGAACATTTTTTCTCAAGGTACATCTGACTTCTCTTGCTTTTTTCATCTTTCAATATTGAGATCTAATTTCTGTACAATATCATGTTCATTACACTGAAAATTGTGCTATATTTAATGATGCAAGTAAATTGAATAGTAGGGTAAAATCTAGAAACATTTCTCCCTTACAATCACTATTTCAAAATCTCACCCAAATTTCTAGAATTAATTTAATGCCTCTTGTCTATGTTATGGGGAACATTTTCAAGGTGATTTTGGTGTACTTTTTTAACTACCTATGAATAAAAGAAATCCTAATATAATGTGTTAAAATGTCAGCTCCTTAATTCTTGTCATTCAGTCTCTATAAGATATAATAACCCAACCTCACTGTTAGACAGGGTCCCCCTGGATTTTCCCTTGGAAGATAGTATGTCAGGTTCAGCAAAGAATAGTCCAGAGGTAATTTCCATCAAGGTTGCTCCATGCTCTTGGTGGCCAGTCGTGAGATGACAAAGCGGAAGTGGGAAAGAAGCAGGCGTTCCTCTCTTAAGTTCACATTTACATGAATGTGTAATGAGCTTGTCTTATGAGCAAGCACAACTTACTTCTCATTCGTGTAAATGGGAAAACAGGTGTGTGTTTGGTGGTTTTGCCAAACACCAATGGTAGGAGTAGAGATGGAAGCATCTCTACTCCTACCATCGTCCTCTGGCTTCCATGCTCCCTGTGCCCTTCTGTTCCAAGTGAAAGGAAAACATAAGAGCATGCAAACCACACAAGGATGTCCATGGGTCAGCCCTGAAGGGGGCTCCTGTCACTTGCTCCCACGTTGAATTGTCTAGAAGGCAGTCATGGTCAACCAAACCCTCACAGAAGGCTGAGAGCAAGAATCCAGTGGTAAGCCCCTAATGAATTAGAAATAAATTTAGTGAACGGCTGTCTAGCTTCTGTTGCATTGTAATGAGCCAGGAAATTATAAGTAGAAGAAATTAAATTATTCCTGATTGAAAGAATTCTATCTTATAAGATCGTCTATTGTAGAGTCCATATCTAAATATCACAGGCTCTTGAGAATCTCTCCTTTTCTGGTTTTCAATTTTTTAGGCCTTTATTTTCTGTTTGTTTGTTTTAGCCTAAAAGTTCCTCTGTCAAAATCATGGAAGGTTTCTGTGTATCTAGTGGCACTCTGGGGGCATTCTAGAAATTATTATTACTTTTTTTTAAGATTTTATTTATTTGACAGGGAGAAACACAGAGAGAGAAGGAACACAAGCAGAGGGAATGGTAGTGGGAGAAGCAGGCTCCCTGCCGAGCAGGTCGCCCAATGCGGGGCTCGATCCCAGGACTCTGGGATCCTGACCTGAGCCGAAGGCAGACGCTTAAGGACTGAGCCACCCAGGCACCCCGCATTCTAGAAATTAATGCACATCTTCCAAGGTTAGATTTTGATCATTTTGCCCCTCTGTTGGCAGACAGAGGGCAGCGTAAAATGCAAGTTCTGATATAACCGTTCCTCAGAATCACGTAGGCCTGGGAGAGAGTGGGCCACAAGCACCTGCTTGGGTGGCTCACATTCCACCACTCCTCTCTGTTCCGCTGCTGAGTAAAACTGCACACCCACAATATTTTAGATTTAATTAACTGATAAAAATTATATTTTTTAAATTATATTTTTTGTATAAACTTTAAATTATTGAAAATACCTTCATTAATATGAGGATATTGGTAGTCTGGGGCGCCTGGGTGGCTCAGTGTGTTAAAGCCTCTGCCTTCGGCTCAGGTCATGATCGGCTCAGGTCCTAGGATCGAGCCCCACATCGGGCTCTCTGCTCAGCGGGGAGCCTGCTTCCCCCTCTCTCTGCCTGCCTCTCTGCCTACTTGTGACCTCTCTCTCTCTCTCTGTCAAATAAATAAATAAAATCTTTAAAAAAATTATAAATCTTTGTCAGGCCATGTGAATGCAAAACTGTAATTATCTCAGTTTTATTTTTCTTGTGTCTGGCTCAGTCACTCCAATTTCAAGTCTTGCTTTGGAAGCAATGTAATCAGTCTTATAGGTTTGTTAGGAGTGTTGTTTTATAACCCTCAGCAGAGGTAAACTGAATAATGGCCCCTTAAGAAATTGTGATTGTTCTAATCCCCAGAACCTGTGAATACGTCCCCTACGTAGCACACGTAATTAAATTAAGGGTCTTGAGGTGAAGAGATTGTCCTAGATTATTCAGGTGGACTCAGTGAGGGCAGGGATTCGTCCCTATAAAAGGGAGGCAAGAAGGTCGAGGTTAGAAGGATCCGATAATGGGAACAGGGGAGGGGTGATGTGCTTTGAGGGAGGGAAGATGGGAGGAAGGGATGCAAGCCGAGAAGTGCTGGCAGCTTCTGGAAGCAGAAAAGACAAGGAAACATTCTTTCAGAACCAGAACAACTCTGCTGACACCTGAATTTTAGCCTTTAAGACCCGTTTTGGGGGTGCCTGGGTGGCTCAGTCAGTTAAGTGTCTGCCTTTGGCTCAGGTCATGATCTCCAGGTCCTGGGACTGAGCCCACTGTGGGGGAAATCTCTGCTCAGTGGGGGCTCTGCTTCTCCCTCTCTCTCTGCCCCTCCCCCAGTTGTGCGTGTGTGCTCGCTCGCTCTCTCTCTTTCTCTCCCTCTCAAAAATAAAATCTTAAAAACATTTTGGACTTCTGACCTCCAGAATTAAAATAAATTTGTGAGTTGTTACAGCAGCTATAGGAAGCTAATGCACAAACTGTTTCAAGCCAGCTTCTCTGAATATTTCTACTTATGACTATCTTTTAATTCTTTAGGTTGCTGTCTGTAACTGACCCTTTTAAAAAGTGACTTTGCCAGCTATTCTGTCTTTTATCACCAATGGACAAAAATAGTAAGGCAGTTGTGATATAGCTGCATTACTAGTGATTTAGATTGCATTGATTAAGGAGATTTTTACTTAATTCCGTGGGGAAAAAAGAGGAAGTGATTCTAACAGAATTTTCTTAAGTGTTAAAAAGAGGTGAAAGGAAAAATTGGTTTATTTTTCTGCTTCTGGGTGTTTTTAGATCTTTTGGTGATTTCTGGAGCTTCTGCAGCCATTTGTGATCAGGAGGGGATTCAGCAGACCCCTGATAGAGGCAATAGAGGAAAGCTAGAAATAACCTGGCTCTTTGATGGTATTTGAACCACTCATTTAACGAACTATGAAGCTGCCCTAACTTAGGACTTCATGATTCATGCCACTGAATAAACTTTTTGATACAGCTAAATAGGTATTTGTTAGTCATAGTTTCGGATCTTGCAGCAGTAAGTGGGGAGAGGGGGTGTGGGAGGAAAGTGATTTTGAACAAGAGAAAGTGAAAGGAAAAAAACGATGTAAATGATGCTAGAAATCTTGTAAAACCAAAAGGAAAATTAGTTTCAATAGCTTTAGTAAAATGAACCATTCTATTCATTTCTTGGTTTACATTTTCTTATTTCTTTTTACTTCAGAATGAAAGAGATGACCTCTTGTCTGATGTAAGATGCATAATCAAAATCACGTGTGCATCACTGTTAATCGTCAAGTATAGCTGTGGTCAGAGTTTCAGAGCAGTCCAGAGACAGTTTGAACACTGCGGATTCACAGGGCCAATCAAATTGTTATATACACTATGTGAGAAATTTTTTTTTTTTTAAGATTTTATGTACGTATTTGACAGGGAGGAAGAACAAGCAGGGGTGTGGCAGACAGAAGGAGAGGGAGAAGCAGAGCTGAGCAGAGAGCCAGACTTGGAGCTTGATCCCAGAACCCTGGGACCATGATCCAAGCCAAAGGCAGACACTTAACCGACTGAGCCACCCACGCGCTCTGAGAAATCTGTTTCTATCTGTATAGAACTAGTCAAAATTCTATTAAGATACTGTAACTCGCAACAGTTTCCTGTGGCTTCTGAGAGCAGATCTTATGCTTCTCCACCAATTCCACATTCAGGGATTTTGAATTGGTAGCTCGAAACTTGCTATGTTGGGAGTTTTTACAGCACAAAAATCAACAAATGCAATTCATCTGAGTTCCCCTCCCCTGAGAGCCAGCTGTTACACATTCACAGTGCACCACTGGGAGCAATGGCAGTGAAGACATGGCTTCTACCATCATTAATGATATCAATTTTAGTTACTTTGGGCAATGCCGTATTCCTAATCATAATGTAATGACATGATTAATATTTTAATTTGCTAAATCAATCTGCTCAAATTTGCTGAATCGATCTACTAAAATTAATTGCTAATGCTAATGGTACATTGCAAGACTTAACTATCTGAAGCACTTTCAAACTTACTTTGTTTGATTCTTTCCTTTTCTATTGTCTTTCTATATAAAAACCAGCTAGACTACCAGGAATTAGCACGAAGGGATTCTTTAGTTCTCCTGTTTCCCATGGTTCCAGGCCTTCAAGGGAGTTGTACTAGGACCGTACACTGTGCTAGATCTAACAAACAGTGGCATTCTGGAAACTACTAGGTTGCATATTGTGGGTCATAACACGTAACCCTGAATGGAGGCAGGATCTAATGGCACTAATAATCTGGGCCTTGTTTGACACATATCATGAACTGAAAGTGCAGGAGACTAAATGAAATCAAATGTCCCTTTCAGTTGAGAAAAGAACAATGAGCCTAAATAAGTTAGGATTGATGAGTGGGCAATTCAATCACTTTCTGCCTTTGGGCAAGTCATTTTACCCTAAATGGAATTCTGGTTCTCACTTGTGAATCAAAAGGGGATTGAAATGAATGATTTAAAGTCATGCAAAATGACATGTTGCTCCCAGATGACTAAATCCAGGAGGTCTGAAGCCAATACTTGCCTGAAATATTGTAGAAATTCCCAGAAAAACACCCTAAAATAAAGGACATTTGATCCAGAGAGGGTGGAGTAAATTAACCAAAGAGCAGTTTATTCTTTCATTTACTCGTTTTTCTATCCATCCATCCGTCCATCCATTCATCCCTCCAGGTCTATGGGACAGACCCTGTGACATAACTCTGGGCAGATATAGCACAGATATAAAGACCAAACAAGAGAAGCAAAGTATAAATGCATGTGTGCATATGTGCATTCACACTTGCCTGGAGAGGTACTGAATGGTGACGGGAATAAATGTGTCCTATGGGCAAAATATGGTAACCCTCCTTATTGCCTGTAACTGTTTTCTTCTTGCTTTTGGCATTCCATTTCTATCATGAGATCTAGGAGGTGAGAGAAGAGGGAAAGAGAAGCATTTGGAACTGACCCTGTCTGAGTGTTTCATTTCCCCATTCCCTTCTCTCCTTCCTAGTCAGCATCACCTGGGCACACAAGAAGTTTTAGACGGCCTCATACAGGCAGAGTAGAGCATCTGCAATCAATCTCAGGTTGCCTTTGTCTTTTCACATTCTCAGATGTTGTAGGTCATCCCACAGGGTTCTTGGGTGTGGGCCTCTGTCCTTGTACCTGTTGTGGAGGGATCCATGGTGGGAATGGGCTCTTGGTCTATTTTCTATGATGCTAGATGGCTGCTTCTGAAGGTTAGTGGCTGGCTAGATCCAAAGCTCACTTCACAAGGGTGCTAGTGAGATTGACCTGTGTCTACTATCCTGTCCCGAGCTTTGACTCCTCATCTCCAGTCTCTGTTGTGATTTACTTCCTTGGGTGATAGCCTAAGAAACCAAGTACAGCAACCAACCATGGTTCTTTACTAATATGCTTATGAACCATAGGATGTCCCTCAACCTTTTCTAGTTGTTTATAACACACACACCTTCGTACACACGCAGGGCTTCCATCCTAAGTGGAGATTCTGGGACTCTAATGCTGACAGTTTACTCTTCACTTCCTCCCTCCCCTCTACCTGTATAGCTCCTTCCCTGAACTTTTTTAAAGATTTTATTCTATTTTATTTTAGAGAGAATGAGTGGGGGGAGGAGCAGAGGAAGAGGGAGAGCATCTCAAGCAGATGCCCCACCGAGCATGGAGCCCTACACAGGGCTCAATCTCACATCCCTGAGATCATGACCTGAGCAGAAACCAAGAGTCAGACACTTAACCAACTGAGCCACCCAGGAGCCCCTCCTTCCCTGCCCTTTACCTTCCTCCTGCCTCCTGCTTCCCTACTCCACCTAAAAAGGCAAGAGGAGATCTAGTTCATATTACTAAATAAGTAAATATTTGAGCACACTCTTAATAATACCCGTGTAATTTTAATATAATGTCTCCAATGCTATTGCAGTAGAGCAAAGTGATAATAATTAATGTGTACCTGGCACAGTTCTAGATGGTTTGCATGAACGAACTAATATATTATTTACAACAGACAGTTGAAGTATATACCATTATCATCCCCATTTTAATGAAGACACTGAGGTGACTTGCCCAAGGACATACCATACGTAGAGGCAGAGGCAGGATTGGGATTTATGCTCCAAAGTCTACACTTTTCACTACCATTAGATGAAAAGGCTGAAGCATTAGTAAACTTTCACAAAGAATCAATAAATAGCAAAATGGAAAAGCGCTCTAAGAAAGTAGGACATATTCAACGAAGAGTAAGATATTTGGTATCACTGGAACTCAGGTTATGGGAACAAAATGTCACAACATTAAGCTGGAAAGGGAATTTGGGGACAGATTCTTTATCATGGTAAAGAGTTTAGGATATGCCCTGGGTACATTTAGTGACAGATATTTCAAAGACAAGTGGTATGGATGGAAAATTTTTTAAAGGAGGGTTTGCTGCACTCTGAAGAATGGACAAAACAGGGAAAAGTAGTGTTGAGGATCATTTGAGAATATGCTTCTGGATCAATTCATTCAACAAATATTCATTGACCTATGCACCAGGAATTAATGTTACAGACCAGACAAAATGGGTGGATCATGGCACCCAGAGCTCATAATTTAGTGGGGGTGGCAGCGTGTAAGCAAATACAAGCAGCATAATGAATGTGCTCGTAGAGTCATCCATACAATTCAGAGGTACTCTGCCATGGCTTATTTCTCCAAGAAAGAACAATAGGGCTTTCTGAGCTGGGCGCAAAGGCATATTCCATGGAAACTGAAAACCACATGAACACATTAGATTTCTTTTAAGTTTGGCAATAAATCATGGCTCCAACATGCCTGATGCAACTATTCCATTTTTATTAAGAACTTGTAATATCATCAGTACCTTGGTTGACCATGTTTGTTGTACAATGACAGAAGTATTCAGCAACCATTGCTTTAGAGTATTTGATTTACTCCCAAATGGAAAACAATCCACTAATTCAGATTTTTAAGACTCCTAGGAGGCAGATGATAACCAGGTATCAGTGGTGAACCAAGCCCTGTCCGTCCCCCCAGGGAACATGCAGACATACCTTTATATACCTTGTTGCAGCTGAAGCATGATGGCATCACATTATCTGAATGGGAGGCCATTGGCAATTGATAACACAAGGCAGTAAGCCCAAAGTCTAGAGAACACAGGAGCACAGAGAATAGTGTGTTAAAGAATTTAGAGATAGAGCAGAATTGCAAAGGACATCCTAAATGGCAATGCTTGATCTTCGCTAAAGAAATTGTCTTAGTGGATGTGGAAAAGGCAGGGTTTATTTTAAGAAGAGAGATACTGAATCCCCAAATTGTGTAATGAGGAGAATGAGAATGACCCTTTCACTCCATGTGGTTTTAAATTTACTCTATAACCTTCACTGACTAAAGGAAATACTCTTCATACTATATACCAAGAAGTTGTCTTATGACAAAGCATGGTGACATTTTAAAAACTCTGCTTTGATATTGGAATTTAAGGTGTCTGTTTCCAGAATTACAACCCGATATACAGATTGTATATGCATCATTGGTATACAATTTCAAAATGTCACAATAATTTGATTTTAAGTATCACATTTGCTATAAAAGAATTACACTTAGATGGCTCAAGGTTAAATTCGAAAGCAGAGGTTCTGCTTTCAGATAATAGACAGATAATAGGTTTCAGATAGCAGACAGATAATAGGTTTTCATTAAATTGGCAGAGGTTTTAGTTGATAAATGCAGTATTGATCATTTTATATACTGTTATTTAACCAGCCAATATACATATTTGTTTTTGTTTTATAAACTACCTTACCGTTGTACTCAAAATACATTTTACAAAGTACCATGTTACTTTAATACAGATGAGATTATCAACACTTTATGTTTTTATCCCCTAGATTTATTGTTCTACCACACAAACTCAAAAAGATGGTGTCATTTTCTCTAAAGATACTCTGACCTACTTGAAAGTCCCCTGAATCCCTGGCAGACGTTGATGTGTGCCCCGCTTTAACCCGTGAGCTCTCCAGGCTCCGTGTTCTGTGTCCTTCACAAATGACCTCTGTTCTTCAATCACTTTGGACAAAATGACAGCAGGACCAGGGTAGCTTAAGAAAATGTTGGCGTAGTTGAAAGAGGACGCGTCTTCTCTCCACAAAGAGAACAAATCAAAATGTAAAGAATATGGTAAATATGGAGGAAGTACACTGACACTTGCAGTTTATAAAGGAGGAACTCCTAATGAGAACCAGAGAGGGCTCTTTGGAGGCCATCTTCTAGCTCACAGCTGGCATTGCCTCTGTCCCCAGGCACTGTGCTGAGCTATGTATATGCCCTAGCTCACAACATCCCTAGGAGGCAGGCGCTGGTACCCTCCTATTTTGCGGAAAAGGAGACTGAGGCCAAGAGGGATGAGTAGCACGATCCACCAATGACCGAGGAGTGAGGACTCAAGCCGGAGTCCTCCGTGCTCCTCTATGGAACATCTCTCCTTTCTGAGAACCCACGAAACACGTTCACAACTTGCCTTCCACATGCTCAAACACGATGGGGCTGGCTGATGTGCTTTTCAGTAGTTCGGTGGCATTTCTCCTGAAACCTTCCACTTTGGCTCCTCCATCGACGACTACCTCCTAGGAAGCCTCCAGGCACCCAGATTACCTCTCTTTCTTCTCATTTTACCAGTGACATGGTCCAATTCTCTCAGCACTTGGAGAGGAGCAGTTTGATTTTCTAATTTTAGTTTTACCACAAAATAAAAACAGTATGTAAGCTGAAGCATGCCAAAAGGTATTTTGTGTTTTTTTTTTAATATTTTATTTATTTACTTGACAGAGAGAGAGAGAAAGATCACAAGCAGGGAGAGAGAGGATGGGGGAAGCAGGCTCCCTGCTGAGCAGAGAGCCCGATGTGGGGCTCCATCCCAGGACCCTGAGATCATGACCTGAGCTGAAGGCAGAGGCTCAACCCACTGAGCCACCCTGGCGCCCCAGGTATTTTGTTTTTAAAAAGAAATTTAATTGAACTTTAATTGATAGAGCTGGGGAGCTGTTTTTAACAATAGAGTCTTCCCAGGATTCCTGGCTTGCTTCTGGCCATGTTGCAGGGAATGATGACTGGTTCACAGACTGGAAGGTTGGCCAGTGCATACACAGGTCTAGCACGATGCAAGCGTCAGGGATAGAGGAACATAGTCTTTCTAGGTGGTGAGAATAGTTCTTCCTTCATGTGATGGTTCAAATTTCCTTATAAACTTCCTATCCTGCTGGGGGAAAAATGCTTTTATATTGCCACAAAACAAGGAGTACCTGATGCGTTCCACAATTGGCACACTCAGTTTCATATGTTGTCACTTTCCGTATTTCCAATAATTAGCACGTGCGTCCCATGTTGATGGGTCAGCAGGGCATTCAAGCTGTGTTCCTCCTTACTGCAAAGCTCATGGGTGCTAGTGGTCCTGTATGATACTCTCAGCTCCCTGACCACCAAGTCCTTTTCTCTTTTGCTTTCCTAAGCAAAACTGGGAAACAGTTAATAGGCTCTCCCGGGGACCTCCTCACTTGACTGCTAGGAGACCAGGACCTTTATGAAAGGACTCTGCAGTTTGCCTCCCCATTTTCAAAACCCAAAATGTGTATCTTAAATCTTCAGGTGTCTCCAGTCAGACTGAACATATGGCCTGAGATACAGCCCTGGCCCAGCGTCCGTGCCGTTCCCCCTGCTCGCATGTTGGACTCCAAACCAGCCCTTAGAGTCGTCAAGTTCTTTACTCTCCCATGTCCAGTGAATCCTCCAATCTTGTACAGTATTCTTACATTCTTCCTCTCCTCCTGTCATTTCCAACCTATCTTCTAGGCAAATGGAGGCTCCTCTGCTATGTACTCTGTTAGCTGATGATTCTACCCCTAGACATTTACTGCTGTATTTTGATCTTAAGTCATCCTCTACCCCACTGTCTCATTATACTCTTAACACACACACACAGGACTAAACACTTAAATATAAAACCTAAAGTTATGAATCTCCTAGAAGGAAACATAGGGGAAAATCTTAATATTGATCTTGGCAATGATTTCTTGGATATGACACCAAAGCAAAAATCTACAAACAGAGCTACATCAGCTAAATAGCTTCTGTAGCGCAAAGGAAACAACAAAAGAAAAGGCAGTTGGCGAAACAGGAGACAATATTTGCAAAGCTATTGATAAGGGGCTAATATCCGAAATATATAAGGAACTCCTACAACTCAGGTCATGACCTCAGGGTTGTGAGTTAGAGCCCTGCGTGGGGCCCCATACTTGAGATTCTCTCTCACCCTCTCTCTTTACCCTCCCCCCATGCACACACTCTCTCTAAAAATAAATAAATCTTTTTTAAATGAACGAAAGACTTGAATGGACAAAAGAATAGACATTTCTCCAAAAAAGACCTACAGTGGTCAACAGGGACATGAAAAGTGATCTCAACTCATCCTCAGGAAATTGGGAAAAAAAACCATGGCAGGATAAACCACCTCACTGTTAGGCTAGCTCTTACCAAAAGGTAACAAGGGTTGGCAAGTGTGTAGAGAAAAGGGAATCCTGTATGCTGTGGATAGGAATGGAAAATGGTGTAGCTGTTATGAAAAACAATTTGGAGGTTTCTCCAAACATTGAAAGAGGGAAATCCTACTGTATGTGATCATGTGGAGGAAACTTGAGGAATTAGGCAGGGAAATAGGCCCGACACAGAAGGACAAATACCAGATGATTCTACTTATAGGAGGAATCTAACACAGTCAAACCTATAGAAGCAGAGAGTAGGATGGTGGGTCCTAGGGACTGGGGGAAATAGGGAGATGCTGCTCAATGGGCATAAAGTTTCAGTTATGCAAGATGGGGAAGTGTTGGCTATTCTTTCTTAAATGGCATTTTATCATGTCATCCCCTTGTTTGAAAACCGTCTTTATTTTGCTCATGCCTCAAGTATCAGTCCAGACACAGTGGTCACAGAAGGCACCTTCCTGCCTCACCAACATTATCCATTATTGAACTAAGCACTGTCTCTTGACCATTTGACCATGCTGTGCCCAATTCCTATCTGCATGCGTTTGCTCAGGATACTCATCTCTTTCCATCTTGCAAGGCTCATCAAGATCCTCCTCCCCAACAAAACCTGTCCTGTGGACTCCAGCCCATAATTATCCCTACTTCCTATATGTCAGGGCCTCTTACTATATGCCTTTGGTATACACCCTCATTTAGCATCTAATCATGCACCACACTGAAATTTTAGTTAATTTTTTTGTGAGTGTATTTTCTTCTCAGAGAATAGAAGGAATTAATGTCATTTAGCACATGCTATCTTATTTAATCCTTCATAATAACCCTGGAAATTAGCTATCCATTGACAAAAAGTAAACAAAGGCCCAGAAAGACACAGTAACTTTCCACTAGTTAGAGTTTGAAAATGACGGAGCTCTGTACACACAAATGATGGGCTTGAAATTCCATCAGCCTGATTGCAAACCCAAGCTGTTCTCCATAAAGGCACTGTGTCAGTAATCCATTCTTTCCACAAACTGCTAATATTAAAGCATGAATCCAGGAAGTAAGTCATATTTCTCATCTTTTTTCCTCCCACTAATATCCCTATCTCTCCTTGACATTCAGCACGGCACTATACCGAATATAAGCTCTTCACTGTAATTTTTGCTTTAGTTTTTTTTTTTCAGGTGAAATTTGACTAAGAAATATAAGAACTCGTGAGTTTAAAGAACTTTAATAAATTTGTATCTAATCCCTGCAAGATAAGTACATAGCAAAATTATATGCTGATGTGAGAGGCAGCCAATATTGCCATCGTAACAATTTCTTCTTAAAAATTGCTTCATGACATGAACTTCACCTGAATTAATCCTTTTCAAACCTCCTTAATTCTACTGATTTGGTTGAGTGCATTGAAGTTCACAGCACATTATCTAGTTCAGGGAGAGTCCTTGTAAATTAATGCCATGTTTTGCAATTAACACCAGTGGTAAAAGCTGCAAACGATCCGCTTTTAACTCTGTCCCAGCTCCTAAAACTGCTGGACTTCTCAGGTCTATCATGTTTCTTGCTTCTCAATTTGATTAACGCTTATTATCCCAAAATATAAGTATCTCCTCTCTACCTGTGACAAAATTATACTATTTTTGGCATTATATAGAGATGTAATAAAGGAAAGAGAAACTCTTATTTAAATACATATTTCACTCCTTTTATATACCTTTGGTTTTAAAAAATACTAATTTTAAAATTTTTAGGAAATTCCTTTTATGACAGGTGACAGAAAGTGGGAATGTT
>CM053608.1:3180674-3228131 GCA_028646535.1 Procyon lotor | reverse complement strand
TGAACACCGTGTGCTCACGACAAAGCCCACCTGTCTTTGAAATGCATAGTAAGCCTGACTAAAGCTCACTGATTGTTTTTAAATTATGAGATCACCTTTAAGTATTATGTCTTCTGTTTCACTGGATGTATATATTTCAATATGTCTCCCTTGTTTATAGAACCCATCTAAACATGATGTTTAGAATACGTACTATGTTATTTTTAAATATTCCTCAGTTGTGATTTATTACTTTTCAAAGAGCTTTGAAATTAATAATTCCAAAAGATTCTTGAATTTAAAGTATTTGGTATTTTAAAATACCACAATGGTGAGATTATCTGAAGAAGATGGTTCTGTATCCTCAGAAAAGCCACTTAAAATTGGATGAAATTGAAGAATTAGAGCAAAAGTTTGATTCCCAGAATATTAATCTAGGTTTTCTTTGGAATAAGAAGCAGGGCCGAGAAATGGCCCTCAGTCATAAACGGAGAATGAGTTTAAAATCTTCTTAAACAATTATAATTTAGTTCTAGTCAGAAGTAGCTGAACAAGAGAAAACTTGATTACTTAAAGGCAGTAGGTATGTTAGGAAGAGAAACATAAATACCTCCAACCAGAATAGCCACTATGGCCTGGCTATTTAAGACCTGGAATTCTGATGGAAACTGGTGGGCTCTAGCGTGGGCGTCCATCATGGAGAAAAGGAATTTAGGGTGCCCTTGTCATTTCTCTTGTCCATGGACTGAGCTTCTTTAAAAATCAAGCTATAAGCCTGCAAGTTATATAACTTAATTTCCTGCTGAAATGGAATATAAAGTGATTAGCTCAGTGACACTCAGGCTCTGAGGCTTTAAACCCCGGCAGATTGTGTACATGAATCGCAGAAGACTCACGTGATACACATCTTTAGAATACTCACGGGCAAGGTCTCGGACTGCCAGTTAGCCAAAACTGTGCATATCCCGCATGGAACAACTTCCCCAAAGCTGATAGCTATTGGGAAACGTGTCCAGCCTGATACGGACTTTGGATACATTTATCTCATGGAAAATTTTTTTATCCATATCACCAAGTTTCTGGAAGTAATAACTCTTGAAGTATGTTTTAAAGAATTTATAACTCAAAAACTCCAGCGATAGGGGCACCTGGGTGGCTCAGTCAGTTAAGCCTCTGCCTTCGGCTCAGGTCATGACCCCGGGGTCCCAGACCTATCAAGGCCTGATAGAGCGGGGAGTCTGCATCTCCCTCCACCTCTTACCCCTCATGCTCGCTCCCGATCTCATTCTCTCCCTCTTGCTCACTCTCTCAAATAAATAAAATCTTTAAAAAAAAAAACTCCTAATGATAAAATTTGATAGATATCTCTATTTTAGTAGTAACCTAGATGGTAGGTGTTAAATATAAGAGAATTCCAAATGTTCTTTAAAAATTCAAAATATTGTGGAAAACCACTTAAAATCCATAGATTCAGGGAGCTTAGGCTCTAGAGGTGTTTCTGAAACGTGTGTTCCTGGGTGACTGCTTTAGAATCACTGTGCTTGTTTAAATTGGGAGTTTCCTGGGCTCCAGCCATTCCTTGAATGAGCGTCTAAGGGGAGAGTGAGCAAGGGTGTGGAATTTGCACTTTTACCAATTCTTCAAGTGATTTTTGCATGCACCCAAATTTGAGAAAACTTTATCAGGTGGTTTTTAAAGATTTTCCCACTTGGGTCGCATTTGCCTTTCTAACATCATCTCCCACCGCTGATGCCCTCACCTCACACCCGTGTTTTCACTCTCCTCCCCACAAGCCGTGTCTCCGCTGGGCTCAACAAGCACTCCACCCCGCCATGCCTTTGTACGGGGGGTCCTGTGCCTGGAATTCTGTTCTGACCTGGATGAGGCACAGTAAGGAAAGCTTCGCTCAGCCAGAGACATTGTACGACCCACTGTCCTAGGTTGAACACTGTCCCCTAAGACTCATATCCTTCCCAGAACCTCGAAATGTGACCTGATTTGGAAATAGGGCTGTACAGATATAATTAATTAAGAGGATCTGATGCTGGAGTAGAATTGGCCCTTCACCCAGTAGGATTAGTATCTTAAAAGAAGATCACAGAAACAGTCACACGTAGAGAGAACACCATGTGAAGAGGGAGGCAGGGATTGGGGTGATACTCCTACAAATCAGGAAATGCCAAGGTTCGCTGGCAATGCCAGAATTTGAAGAGAAGGGTAAACATTCTTCCCTTAGATCTTCAGAGAGAGCGCAGCACCGCTGACACCTTGATCTTGGACTGTGAGAGGACAGATTGTTTTAAGCCGCCAAGTTTGCAGTATTTTTTGTGGCAACTGCAGGCAACTAACAGAGTTGGTATTGACCGTTGCGTGTCCTCAGCTATGAGATGGGATTACCCCACCCTTCTCATCTCACAAAAGTGTTGTGGGTATCAAGTGAGATAAGTAAGGTGAGTGTGTTGTTAGATGCGTAAAATTCTACACAAGTGTAATGTAAAGTGTTACTTATATTTTGAAAATCTTTTCATTCCCTTGCGTAATCCCTACCACAGTACTTTGCCTATGGCATATGCTCAACAAGCTTGTTGAATATTTTAATTTATTATTTTAATGCATTGCATCGATTGTATTGTAAAAGATCCAAACATAAATACACAGAACAAGACTCACATTCAGATTAGTCTAGTCATTTACATGCAGCTTTTACTGCAAGTCGTGTGATTTCAGGAAAACATGATTTGGTTTGTCTAGTTAAATGTAAGTAATACATTATAATGTTATTCTACTGTATATTTATTTTTAATATACTAATGAAGTGAAATCTCTATGAATTTGAAAGTAAGATTTATTTAAGATGAAAAAATGTTTAATTTGTTTTCACAAATATGGTTGATTTTGTTTATGCTCCTTACTAGAAATCCGATAAAGGTATATTTTATTAAAAATGGCTATTTTAATAGCACTCCTTTGAAAGTGCTCATCAATAAATTTAATCAATTGCCTATTCAAACAACAGAACAGATCTTCTAGTCTTAGCACAGTACAATGATCTCTTCCTTTCTGCAAGGAGAAAGAAGTACCTGAATACCAGGAATCATTATTTATAAAATGAGTGAAAACAAATCTCCCTTGGATACCCAACTTGTATTTAAAGTAAAATAACTAGGATGTTATTCTTGCTATATTGCTTTTCCTCCAAGACTCTGTAAGCAGTTAGTGTGTGCCTTGTGATTACCAGTCTTACAATAATCCAGCAGAGCTGATGGTACTGCCCTTAGAGGGAGAAACTAGACATTGAAAGCTTTAGGCAAGTGATCAGAGCCAGGGAGAGACCCTGAGACTTCTGTCATCCCCTGCCCTCCACTCCTACATCGCCTTGGCAGGAGCTATACTTAACTGTTAAATTATTTCTGGGCTCTTAATGTCATTTATTAGGTCCAGAAGAAAAATACCTAAATAGCTCTGTATTATGTTTAATATCAATCTGGATCTTTGGGAGTGAGAGCAAAAGCTTTTCACTTCCAAGTGGACTTCAAATAATATCAATTGGATGTGCACTAGGAAAACATAACTTTAAAAGTTGTTCCCTAGGATTAGTGAAGAAGAAAGGAAAGGAAAATTAAGGAAAGTAATTTCTGGGTAATTTTTCTTGGCTGCTTTTGTCCATACATTTCTGGTGAGTGTGTCAGTTAAGGTAAGCTGGGCTAAGTAACAGAGTATAAAATTCAGTGGCTACAGAAGCAACACAGTTATTTATTTTTCAGGTTAACAGGCCAGTGTTGGTCAGGTCCAGAAGAAATGGGGAGAAGAGAGGGACGCTGGTCCATGTAGTTGGCTGAGAGTGGCTTTGTCTTAGTTAACATGTGGCCTCATGATCCTCGTCATCTAGGAGGAGGCCAAGGCATGGGGCAGGGTACACAGGAGGGTTTAATAGTCCAGATCCGCGCGCGCGCGCGCGCGCGCGCGTGTGTGTGTGTGTGTGTGTGTGTGTGTGTGTGTATAGCACTCATTTTCATTGGCTAGAACTAGTCACATGACCACACCTCACTGCACAGACATCTGGGAAATGTAGTCCATCAAGCGCTCACAGACAAGAGGAAATGGAATATATAATTAGAACAGCCATAGGGAGGAGCCCATTGTCCTGCTTCGTTTCCTAGTAGTTTCTCCTGCTGCCTACTTACTAAGTCTGTGACCCTGGTGGAGGAAGGCTGTATATTTTCTTAGAGTCGGGCAGGCTACAATAATTTGTGAGGTCCAGTGAAAATGCACCTATGGGACCCCTTGTCTCAATGGCAGAAAAGTTCAGCTAACAAAAATATAATGCTTTTTTCTTTCTTCCATGGTGTTTCTCTCTCCTCCGTACATCCCTCCCTCTGTCTCGGTCTCAGTTTGCCATAGTGAGGTGTTTTTGTTTTTGTTTTTTTGCCCCTTGATGCCACTCAAAGAGAAAAATTTTTAGTTATTAGCATGAATTTTACCACTCATCCTTATATTGCCCAGTCCTAATTTTCACCGCAAACATAAGAGCATCTAAGTTCTGTGTAAAATCACTGATATTATACAGTTCGTATTTCACAGATCATATATGCATATGTATTTTGTTCTTGCAAACAAAGTAGAAATGTTATCCAAAACTAATTCAACTGTTTTTATCTCACCACCTAATATACCCGTATCCTACCAACAGTCTGTCTTCAGTTCTCTAATGGATAAGGAAGGACTGAAGGGGGAAAAAGATACGTGCTCTCAAGCCTTTTCCTGCTGTTCTGTGTCATCAGCTTCAGCTAACGTTGCTGGCTAATACAGGGAACTCATAGGAGTAGGAAGGGGTGTGACAACAGGGTTCTTGGGTCACTCGTGTTTCTCAGAATGTCACCACCTCCTCTCTGCAGTCAGAGCAAGTTCTGGTTAAACTAGAAAGCCTGGCCTCTCAGGGCTGTAAGTGCTTAGTCATGGACGTCACATGCTTACCTTGGCCAGGATACCTCGTGGGTCCCCCAGAATCCTGCTTCCATGGGACCCCGCCCAGGTTGCCTGAGAATGGGCAGCAAGAGGGATAGGAGGACACATTTTCCTCCTGTCTCCTCCACACACAAGTGTGCTCCCTTGTCTCACCTCTTCAGTCACAGAACACAGATTCAAAGGTAATGTTGTTCAGGACAACAGCAGAGCATTAAAGCAAATAGAGTCCTTCTGGACACGGGATCCCATGCAATGACGTAGGTTGTACACTTACGAAATCAGCCACAGAGAAACCCTCCTCCACTGCTTTGGGAAGGAGGAACTGAGAGCTTAAAGCAGTCAAATTACCTGATTCATAAATCCATTTCTATACTAAAGAAGATAGAGGTTGAGATCATGATGACATAGACCAACACTAAGGTCTAAAGCACTTTAGAACTGTAGCCCATGCCGTCAATTTGGAATGGCTTTAAGAGGGAAAAAAATACTGTTACAATCCTGATTGTAAGGTGCATCCTAATGTCAGATATTGTAAAATAGGAGGGAAGACTTCAATTCCTGGACTTGTACTATAGCGTTCTCTTTCTTATTATGTGGCTAGCAATAATAAATTAATATTTGATTTTGTGTATTTCAAACATCCAGAAAAAATATAGAGGCTGGTACATAAGTACCTGTGTAGCCACCAATTTTATGCAATGCTAATGGTTTTCCATATTTGCTTCACAAGACTTTTAAGGGGAAAAGGGGGAAAAACATTTCACATAATACTGATACCAGCTGGGCATCCTACCTCTAAGGCCATTCCTCCTCCTCTCTCCTCAAAGGTTTTCTGAAATCACTTTTTATCATTTATATGCATGTTTTTATACTCCAGTACATATATCCATACCACAAACAATATATTTTTCCTGTTTTTCATATTTTTTATAGACAGTATAGTAGTATACATACCATTTTACAACATGCTTTCTTGTGTCATTTTGAGATCTGTATTGCTATGCGTGGTTCTGGTTAATCTATTTTAATTAATGAAGAGTGTACATTGCATAAATATGCCCCTATTTATCCAACTTTTGGATTGTCATTTAAAATGTTTCTGGGGCAAATAATACATTATATGTTAATAAAAATTAATTAAAAAAAATAAAAAAAATAAAAAAAAATAAATTAAAAAAAAAAAGCACAAAAAAAAAAAAAGAGCATAAAATGTTTCTAACCTTTCTTGGGGCACCTGGGTGTCTCAGTTGGTTGAGCATCTGCCTTCAGCTCAGGTCATGATCCCAGGGTCCTGGGATTGGGTCTGCATCGGGTGCCTTGCTCACCGGGGCACCTGCTTCTCACTCTGCCTGCCGTTCCCTCTGCTTGTGCGCTCTCTCTCTCTCTCTCTCTGACAAATAAATAGATGAAATCTTTAAAAACAGAAACTTTGTAAGCATTGCATCTTTAATTGTCCTGCATACGACCGAAGGGCTCTCCAATTTGCATGTTCAGGGGTAAAATATTAGCAATGTGCCCCTTCACATGGTGGCTGACACTTGGAAATGTCAAACACTTCCACTTTTGCTAAACAAATGGGTGTGAGAGCTATCTTTCAATTTGCATTTTTGTAATGACTGGTGTGGTTGAGATCTTTTCTTATATTAGCGAACCAAGTTTCCCTTCTACAAATTGCCTATTTAATCCTTTCCTCATTTTTTTTCCTTGGGTTGTTTATTTCTTATCAACTTGCTTCTTTATTTATGGATACTATTCCTTGGTTATATGTATTTCCAGACTTCAGCTTAATTTTCACACTCACTTATGGATCATAATTTTAATGTAAGCAGATTCATTAATCCTCTTTGTGGTTTCAGACTTTTGACCTTGATTAAGAGAACTCTCCCTTCCCTGACCCCACGGATATATTCTTGTATAATTTTTTTCTAAAGAATCAGTGTTTTGTTTCTCACATTAAAGAGTTTGATTTTAGGATGCATGGGTGGCTCGGTCAGTTAAACGTCTGCCTCCAGCTCAGGTCATGATCTCAGGGTGCATTGGGCTCCTTGCTGAGCTGGGAGTCTGCTTCTCCTTCTGCCTGCCGCTCCCCTTGCATGTGCTTTCGCTCTCTCTCTGACAAATTAAGAAAATCTTAAAAAAATAAAATAAAATAAAGATTTTGATCTTTAATCCACTTCAAATTGTTTTTGAATGGTATAACATAGGAATGTAATTGTCCCAATATCATTTATTGGGTGCTCCATCCCTATCCCATTGATTTGTTCCATGGCCTCGATCATTTATGACATTTCCCTTTATGACATTTCCCATTTATGACATTTCCCTCCCTCTCTTACTTCTAACCACTATAGATTTATAACTGACTTCTTCAAAATTATCTGACATATTCCTAACTCTTTGTGAGGATCAGCTTGTCAAGATCCATTGAAAAACCTTGCTGGGATTATTTTTTAGAATTACTTTGGGGGGCGCCTGTGTGGCTCAGTGGGTTAAAGCCTCTGCCTTCAGCTCAGGTCATGATCTCAGGGTGCTGGGATCAAGCCCCGCATCAGGCTGTCTGCTCAGCAGGGAGCCTGCTTCCCTCTTCTCTGCCTGCCTCTCTGCCTACTTGTGATCTCTCATTCTGTCAAATAAATAAATAAAATCTTTAAAAAAAATTGCTTTGAATGTGGTATAGAATAATTTGTAGTAAATTGACATGTTTAAGAGACTGAATTTTCCTATTCACAAGCAAATAACCTATGGATATTAATTTAGATCTTTTTGTAATTTATGTTTTAAAATCTTTTTCCAAAATGATTTTGGACAGTGTTGATTAGTTTGGGAATCATTTTTTTAAAAATTACTTGGCTGTTTACTATAATCCTTACATTTCCTTTATAACATAATATCTTACATTTACATAGTTATAAGTGAAACTGTTGTATAACACTTTGATTTTTCGCCAGTTTAGGGATTACTAGATGAACTAATACAAAATCCATTTTATGCCAATCTAGACTCTTGGTTTTGAATAATTTATTCAGTGAAAGATTTTTCGTGGAGAATCATATGCAACGAATTAAAATATCTTGAATAGATTGGAAATGTTTCTGTTTTGTTTTCACTTAAAATGGATTCTAAATGTGCTAACAACATAGAAGGATACTGAATTATACCTATTAAATTCCCCAAATATAAAAACTTTGGATGCATCCCTATTTCAAGAGATGAATAGTAGAAACAGTACTGTTTACAGCCATGTTTCCAAATGCAAAAGGAGGGCATTTTTTCTTGAACTATTTTGAGATGAAAAAAGTAAGCAAAGAGATTTCGTGATAGCTTTGAAACCAGTAATAGTCCTGAAATGTGAAATAAGTCTGTCATCCTCACTGAAATCACAGTTGTTTAACGAGCTCCTTTTTATGGTATCAACTTATGCCTTATTCGTGAATCTCCCCATTCTTTGCAATGCCACACAGACTTTGGAGATGAATTTTAATTTCATCACTATCTATGACCTACAATATGTGCAGTAATCATAATGTATTTCCCTTTATGAACATATTCCCAAACCTCCCCGTTCTGCTTTATTGTTTGCTCACCAAGGCTCAGTGTTATTTTATTCCTCTCGCATTCTAAATACAATAGACTCAGCCTTACTCCAAGGCAGTGTTAAATTAACTCCTCAAGAGCCTCAGAAAAATCCTCTCAATTCCAAGGGCAGTCCAAAGATTCCGCATGTGACAAATGGAACAGAGACTCTTATGCCAGAAAGAGCCCTGGGATCCCTTCACCCCATCCTCCTCACCCTCTCGACTGCCAGGAAAGCCATCAGGCCTCCTGTAGAAATGGGATCTAAGATTGTGCTAAGTGGGGGGTTGGTCTCAACCTATGCTATAAATAACAATAGTTAATGTATATAAACTGCTTACAAAGCTCCAGATGCTTTATATGAGTAGACTCATTTAATCCTCCCAAGAAACAAATTTTGCCGATGGAGAAACTGCTGGGGTCACTTCGTTGGTAAATCAGTCGCCCAGCTTCTTGGCCCGGTGACCGCTGTTCTCAGCACCAGGCCCAGGGCAGGTTCTTTACAAATGATCTCACATCGACTTCTCACCAGCACCCTGAGAGGTGAGGAGTCTGTGGCTTGGCTTCAATGACTTTTCCTGCCTGGGAACCAGATCGTGCCTGGAGGCCGTGTGCCCAGAATGACTGAAACAAAGAAGGGTTTACAGAGCTTGTGGGGGAAGCAGGAATTAGCAGACCTGAGTGCCAAATATGGCACACTTAACATAAATTTCATACCTGCCATCAGTTTGACAGGAATGTTTTTATAATTACACATTATAAACTGTGCATGGTACTTACCTGAATTATAAAGCAATTTAAATATTATCTTGTTTAACACCTCAGTTTGGATTCCAAAGTTTTTCCAACTCGAGAATCAGAACAGGGATCACGAACGGGCTCCTAAAGAATAAATGAAAAATGCCTATTTACCGCCATGGATGGATATTTGACAACTCTACCCGGAAATGAAACGAGTTATCAGTGTGATAAGCCATCTCCTAGGAAAGTAATTAACACTAACTAAAATTTCTTCTTTATTCCCACCTGTTCATCGTACCATGGAATAAACATTTCGCTGACACGTGTTACAAGTCAAGCACCTGGTTGTACAGGGGACCTTTGGAGCCTCCTGAATGGTCTTCCAGGTCCAGCTTGGTCTTGCTTTCTTCAGTTCGCTGCCCCATTTCTAGAATAATCATCCAAAGTCTGTGGGTTTTTTCCCCTTGATTATTGGTGACCCCGGAGCACAGAGTCGCGGTGACTGCTTGCATGCTGAGTCCCTTGTTCCACTTCCATTGCTGTCCTGTGGCTGCATCCGTCCAATCTTGGCCTCTGTCCTCACATTGCCTCTTCCTCTTTGGTGTGTATCACGTTTCCTCTCCACTTCCGTCTTAGGAGGACACTTGTGATTGGAATTAAGTCCCCCTGAATAATTCAGGTTTATCTCCCTTTGTCAGAATCCTTAATCACATTTGCAAAGACTCTTTTTCTTTACAAAGTAACATTCACAGGTTCCAGGAATTAGGACCTCGTCAGACCATAATTCAGTCTGCTATACTGCTATATGATTTCAAGCAAATCACTTAATCTCTCTAAATTCAATTTTCTTATCTATTAAATGTGTGCAATAAAAGTATATTTCATAGGGTTGCTTGAGGCTCACATGAGATAATTTACATAAAGCAATTAGCATCGTACTTGGCAAAAAAATAAATTTTCAATCAACAATAGCTTTTCTGTTTTTCTATGCAAAGATGTCAGTATCTTCCCATCACTTTTTGTCTAAATCTCTTAGTCTTGAAATCTGGTATGTCCATCATCTGGCCCCAACAATTTTTCCAACCTTGCCTTTTACTGACTTCTTTATAGAGCTTCTATTGTAGCCAGATTTGTTTCTAACTAGCTCCTCTGCCTAGTTTTCTTGATTCTCTTCTCTGTGCCTCTATTCTTTGTTGCTCCTCTCTGCAATACTTGATCCTTTCCTCTTTGCTTGTCCAAGTACAATCTGTCCTGCGAGGACCCAGTTACATTTTCTTCTTGAAAGCTTCCCCAGCCAAACTAATCCAAAGTAGTCACTCCCTTTGGGGACTGTCACTACCACTCTTGGAAGGCTTTATCAACTCCTACCATGATGGCTGGACACTTGTACACCTTGCTGCACACAAACATATGCAATGTAATGATGCAGAAGCCAGAAAGGGAGAGAATTCAAGAAGTCAGATCTGGGCTCAAAGACTAGATTCACATCTTATCTCCTTAGACCAGAAACAGAATAGAAATATCAGGCAGTGAATGGGCCTAAAGCTTCAGGCCTTCTGAGACTCGATGGACAGAGCACACGGTAGTGGCTGAGAGCCTGGCTTCTGTGGGGTCCTAAGGATAATAAGAGTCTCCCTGTAGGATGGAGATCAGGATGAGGCTCAGTGTTCAGAGACTGGACTGGAAGATTTTGCTACTGAAATCTGCTGCCAACTGCTGCCTGGTCTGGTTGGGAACCCAAGGCATTGGGTAAAGACCAATTCTAGATGGAAGTGAGTACAGATTGAGAGAGAATGAGATACATGGAAAAGAACCTTCCCACTTAAAATAAGCCAGCAGATAATTCCTTAATACATGAAGACATCAAATGCTAAGAAAGATAGCCAACAAAATGAACAACTAAAACATGTACCATTCCAGACTAAATTTATATAATAGTACAAGAGGGACTGGAGTATGTTCTGGATGTATGAAGAAATAAATGAAATAATCAGATAAAAAATAGGAAGAAGTTATTTTTTTAAAAAGAAAAGAAAAGCTGAAACAAGAATAGTGAGATATAAAGAAGAACAAATTATAAACTTTGCTTAAATAAAATGCAAAACCTCAGAGCATTGATGAAATTTAAATCAAAACATTGAAGGAGAGATTAGCAAGTTGAAATCTATTACTCAGTTAGGAAATGGATCCCAAATAGAAAAGATTAAATACGTAAATTCCACCTCAGCACACCATGCACACAAACTGGAGAGCTTCACAAAAAAAATAGAAAATACATAGGACAACCAGAGAGAAAGGACAGATTGCTGCAGAGCAACCATTGGGTTGACAATGGAACACCAGCAGTATGAGACTCACGGCAATGGGTCAGTGTCTCAAACTTGCCAAGAAAAAATAAAACTGACTACCTAAAATTTTATACACAGCTAAAATATCATTCAAGAGTGCGGGGGAAATAAAGATATACAAAGATTAAAAGTTTCCAACTCTACTCAAGTCTGGGTAAAACTGCTGTTTAAGTAAGTACATCAGCAACAATAAACCCAAAGCTGAGACTGGGAAACCGGATCTAATGGCGAGTCCTCAAACTGACGAAATGCTAGTAAGATTCACTAACTATTGACTGCTTTAAGAAAATGTTAAAAAAAAAATTAAAAAAAAAAACTAAACTAAAATTCTAGATAACAATGGCAGGATACTAGAGTTTTCGATGCTCAACTAAAGGCTTGTTTTATTTGGGAGAAGGATAAAAATACTGAATCTGGATTTTTCATACATCAAACCATGCTGAAAGATTTACAGAAAGGGTGCAGATGGAAAATATGTGTCCCAGGCAAATATGATGCTAAAGAAAGCTTATGTGGCAGTAGAATATCAGACCAAAATAATATTAATAGAGAAAGGAGAGACATATGATAATAAGAAGTAGAATCTACCAAATTGAGATAAAAATTAAGATCTTATATTGACCTCGCAATATAATCTGAACTATAAAGAGTGAAAGTTAACAGAATTACAAGAAAACTTGACAAATTCATTAAGTAGGAGGTCATACTCCTAACAAACTAATAGTTTAAATAGACCAAAAAAAATATTGAAGATACAGGGTTGTTTTTTTTTATTATTTTTAAGTTTTTTATTTTTATTCCAGTATAGTTAGTGGTGTTGTATTACTTTCATGTGTACAATAGAGTGACTCAATAATTCTGTACATTACTCAAGGCTTATCAGAATATGTATCCTCTTAATCCCCATGATCTATTTCTCCCATTCCCCCACTCCCCTCCCCCCTCCAGTAACCATCAGTGTGTTCTCTATAGTTAAGTCTGTTTCTTGGTTTCCCTCTCTCTCTCTCTCTTCTTTGCTCATTTGTTTTGTTTTGTAAATTCCACACATGAGTGAAATCATATGGTATTTGTCTTTCTCTGACTTATTTCATACACACACACACACACACACACACACACACACCATTTTCTTTATAAAGTATGGAGGTTCCTCAAAAAGTCCTGCAGCAAGAGTCATTCCATCCTATATATATGCCCACACACATCTTCTTTATCAATTCATCTGTCAGTGGACACTTGGACCGCTTCCATAACTTGGCTATCATAAATAATGCTGCTGTAAACATAGGGGTGCAGGTATCCCTTTGAATTAACATTTTTGTATCTTGGGGATAAATACCCAGTAGTGCAATTACTAGATCATAGGGTCATTCTATTTTTAATTTTTTGAGGAACCTCCAAACTCTTTTACAGAGTGTCTACACAAGTTTGCATTCCTACCAACAGTGCAATAGGGCTCCTTTTTCACTACATCCTTGCCAACACTTGTTTCCTGTGTTTTTGGTTTTAGCCATTCTGACAGGTATGAGGTGATATCTCATTGTAGAGATTTGCATTTGCATTTTGATTTCGATTTGCATTTCCCTGATGATGAGTGATGTTGAGCATCTTTTCATGTGCCTGTTTGCCATCTGGATGTCTTCTTTGGGAAATGTCTTTTCATGGTCTCCCTTTCCGTAGGTTGCCTTTTAGCTTTGTTGATTGTTTCCTTCGCTGTGCAGAAGCGTTTTATTTTTATGTAGTCCTAATAGTTTATTTTATTTCCCTTGCTTCCAGGAGACATATCTTAAAAATGTTGTTAGGGCCAATGTCAGAGAAATTACTGCCTATGCTCTCTTTTAGGGTTTTTATGGTTTTCGGTCTCATTTTTAGGTCTTTAATCCCTTTTGAGTTTATTTTTCTGAATGGTGTAAGAAAATGGTCTGCTTTCACTGTTTTTCATGTAGCTGTTCAGTTTTCCCAACACTATTTGTTGGAAGAAACTGTCTTTTTCTCATTGCATATTCTTTCCTCCTTTGTTGAAGATAAATTGATGATATAATAGTTGGTTTATATAGGTTGTTCCAAGCAACAAAATTAAAAGGTAAGTTTTGACCTATAGATCAGATCTCTATGCCCAACAGACAGAAAATACACATTCTTCTCTAGGACTCCTAGAACATCTACAACGTTGACCATGAAGAATATTAAAATCTCAACAAATTCCAAAGAATCTATAATATTTAAGCTATATTCTGTAGGTATAATACAACTGAAAAGATAGTGTTATAAATGAATTCATAAACTAAAGCTAAAGAGATTGAAAATAAATGTAGGCTATTCAGTTTAAGAATCAGAAAAAGAATGGAGTAATCCCAACAAAAACAGAAAGAAGGAAATACATAAAATAGCAAAGATTGATGAAGTTGATATCAAAGAAACAGAGAAGATCTGCAAAGCCAAAACCTAGTTCTTTGAAATGGACAATAAAATAGACAAATTTTCGGCATGAAGGCATAGGAAAAAAGGTATAAATAAACAATAATAGGAATAAAAAGGGGAGTATAACAGACACTTTAGCATAATTCATTTATAAACATATTTATGTCAATGATTTAAAACATAATTGAAAAGAATAATCTATTAGAAAAAAATTATTGAAATCAGAAACCCCTAATAAATCAAGAGACATTAAAGTAACTCAAGGTCAGCAAAAGCTGCCCCCCGATCAAAAGAGAGAACATAACCCATCCGACTGTACAATTTTTTTCTAAATTTTGAGAGATTGTCCCTTTTTCTCATACAAACTATTCCAGAGAATCAAAAAAGAGGGAATCAAGAAGAAGATGGAATGACTCTTGATGAAGGACTGGAGAGGCTGGTTCAAGAAAGAAAATTACAGACCAGTCTTTATGTATGAATATAAATGCAAAAATCCTCAATAACATATTAAGTCAAAAAACTAATAATGCACCATGACCAAATAGGGTTATCCTTAGAACAGAAGTCTGGTTCAATACTGGAATATTTATTATTATAACTTAACATAGTAACTAATTAAAAGGGGGAAATTATTTTAACACGTAGCAAAAAATATTTGTTTGCTCTGTCTGATAGGATGTTTTGAGAGCTGTACTTCTGCAGTGTTTTTCCCATAAAAATATAGTCCCATTCATGTGAGAAGGAAAGGAAGAGTGAATGGGGGAAAATCGGAGGGGGAGATGAACCATGAGAGACTGTGGACTCTGAGCAACAAACTGAGGGTTTTGGAGGAGTGGGGATGGGGGAGTTGGTCGAGACTGGTGGTGGGTATTGAGGAGGGCACGTATTGCATGGAGCACTGGGTGTGGTGCACGAACAATTAATCTTGTAACACTGAAAAATAAATAGATAAATAAAATAAAAGTATTTGGGGAAGAAAATAAAATCAAAGCAAGGGGAAAAAAAATACATAGCCCCATTCATGATGAGAAAACCATTGGGTAAATCTAAATTGAGGAAATTCTGCAAATACCTGATCGATTCAGATGATGAAAAACAAGGAAAGACTAAGAAAAGACTATGAATCTGTCTCAGGGCCAAGGAGACTTTGGAGAAAGTGATGACTCAAGTCAATGTGTCCTGATGGGATCCTCCAATACCATGAGGACGTTCATGGGCAAACTGGTGATATGCAAATAAAAGCTAGAGCAAAGTCAGTAGTGATGGATCAGTGTTGACTTCTTAGTTTTGACATACATAAGATGGTAACGTAAGATGTTCACCATCGGGGAAACGGGCTGGGAACTGTCTGTACTATCTTTGCAATTTCCCTGTACATCTAAAATTATTCCAAAATTAAAACATTTATTTAAAGGGAAAAAAAAAATCTCAACACCTACTCATGATAAAAAGTCTTTGCAAACCAGGAAGAGAAAGGAGGTTCCTTGCTTTGGTATAGCAGCTGCGAGTCCCCCCCCCAACTCACCCCGCCATGCCCTCACCAGCCTGAGAGCTGTGGGCAGCCACAGAAGGGCCCCCCAGCAGCACACCCACCTGTAGAGGGAGCACTGGGGCTGAGGTGTGGAGCAGGAACTGGAGTGGCGGGGGTGGGGGTGGGTAGATGGGGGCGGGGGCGGAGTGCATGGATCCAACCAGAGAGACAAAAGGGGAGGAACCAACAAGCGCCCTCTGCATGCAGGGGTAGGGGAGACCAAGGACAGAGCCATGCCCCCAGGTACCTGGGAAGCACAAGGCAGAGACTGCCAGAGAGAGGCTGAGGCTTGCTGAGATTTGTGAGTGGACATTTCTAGAAAGTAGTTGCTTTTTTTTTTTTTTTTTTTTAGAAAAGTAGCTTTTAAATCTTTTGAATGATCATGTGCTCCATCAGTTAAATAAAATCTGCATGTGAAAATGAACACACAACACACACATGTAATACGTATTATATATTATGTACATAACTGTGACAACATAGAATAGTAATATCAGATGTCATAATGCTATATATAGGTTATTGAACTAACATTTGCATAATAAAAACACAAAAATAAAAATTGTAAAGGATGACGTCAAAAGGAAAAATGAATGTAAGTATTTTTCTTCCTGTACCCTGTTGGTTTAGTGACTTCAAGGCAATAAGATCAGGTACAGATTTAAAGTGTGAGGAGTTGGTCTGGTAGAAATGCAAAGAGTAGGGTCCTTGCCAACCTCCTTCCCTCCTCCCCTCTGCATCCTGCTAAGGTTGAAAGGTAATCCCTACTTCCTATCAGCTCTGAGCTTTACTGCTCTTGATGTTGTATCTCAAGGGTTTCTGGCTTGGTGACCACTGGCCGTCCCCACCTTCCAGGAGAAAAGTTTCTAAGAAGAACCCAGAATCTAGAGTCTAAAGGCCTGCATTTGAGTCTGGTCTTCATCTATTTTACTGTATGATCTGGGATAAATTACTCTACGTTCTTAGCCTTGGTCTTCTAATCCATAAGCTGGAGATTATATACTTTTCAGGCGTGAGTGTTAAATATATATAATATACATTATATAATTTAAATATCGCAAGTATATAATAGATATTTCTTACATACAGAGTTTATGTAATTATATATTAAGGATTAAATGCAGCACTGTATTTGAAAGTGATCTGTGAGCTAAAATTAGCATTTCTTCTGACGCCAGGAACTAGACCAGTGTTCTCTGTGGTTGCTTCCGTAGGACAGTTTTAGCCTCAGTCTACATTCCCTGTCTACACTTCCATGGACGCCGTGTGGCACTACCTTGGGTCTAGAGGCAGCACTGATTGACTTTTCAGAATCATTAGGTTACCTTTTCCTGTCCCATCTAGAGCACTGGTTTTTAACTAGGAAAGATTTTCCCCTCCCAGGGCACACTGGAAGATTTCTGGAGAGATTATTTGTGGCCACAGATGAGGGTGGAGGGACAGCGGCAGTGTGTGGAGGGCAGAGACGAGAGACGGGGCTTCACTTCTCACGACGCACAGCACAGTCACACAACAGGGAATTTAAGTGACAGCAGTGCCCGAGTTGGCACCCTTCCTTGAATTGTTCCTCCATCCTCCAAACCTAGGCTCCCAAGAAAAATGTGTACGTGCGTGTGTGGGACGCAGAAAGACACTGGCGGGGTCAAGGGCATGGTAGTTTTGGTTTTGTTAGAGGTCATTTCCCGGCTCTGGCACGAGGCCCAGCCCTGGCCCTGGGGCTGTGCATGGGGGATCTTGACACCGACGAGGCAGGAGCTTGTCCCTCGGGGTGAGAGGATGGAGGAGGAGGACCTCGTGTGCTCGGCCTTGGCCTAGCGATGTTACCTTTTTAATGTGCATGACTTCTCTATTGGTGAAACCTTATAATTACTGAATTACAATCTTACATAAATAACAGTAACATTTTACTGCTTTTCCTTCTACTATTTTTTCCCCTCCCTTCTGTTTAGTTCTCTGACTCTTCAAACATGCGGATACTCTGACATTTCTGTGAAGTCAAAAAATCTCTATGTGCCAGATCATCCTCCTCGGGTTCATCCCCTCCTTCCTTTCACAAGTCTGTGGGTGACGCTCCTCTGTGACCAGGAGATGCCATCCACGGCTCTGACCCCACTGCTACAATCCCAAGGCGTGGTCTCTGCCACCATTTCCTGGGGTACTTTCATTCCTGCCCTTGGTCACTTACCCTGAGGCATTCCGTTGATTTTTCAAAACAGAAAGCTAGTTGATCATTGGAATTGTGAATTATTCAGTCTAATGGCATGGAAATTAATAAAGCAAAGTCGTGAGACGACCATCTGTTTCAAAGTTATCTACTTGTAGATGTTTATCAAGCTAAGAAACTCGCCATATGTGTAACATATTGTCTGAAGAAAAGGAAATCTCAACTTCTTTCTGGAAAATCCTGACCTTGCGCGGTATGTCTTCCTGCATCTTGTTAGGGCACATTCTCTAGTCACAGGTGAATCCGAGAGCAGCTTCCCAACTCTCTCTCTCTCAGTTCTTCATAATAGTAATTCTGAATGAATTCTGTTTACATAAGGTGTTCAACCTCATTCTACAAAAGGTCTGAAAACATCTTTTAAGTCCAATCTGTTCTTGTGTTTGCCTTACAGACTAACCTGTTTTTTAAAAGCCTCTTCAGAAATGATACACTTGAATTTTTCTTGTGGCTTCTGTCCAAACATGTCACATTGCTTTGGAGATAATATTCCATTCATTTTCACAATATTCCTCTGAAAATGTAGACAATATTATGCCACCTTGCACTTGGTCAAACTACAGCATTTGGTGGTGGGGGGGGGGGCGGTTAGTGATTAACTCTCTCCCCTGCTGTCGGCCCCTGGGATGTAATTCTCCTCTGAACATCATTCGCACGTAGCTGAATACCCCTTAGGAAGCTCAGTCTCCACTCCCGAGATAATTACTGGGGAGTGTCTTGTCTTCCTTCATTTGTCTGTAGGTTTCGTATCCATGTCTGATCGGTGTGAGTTCACATACTCAACTCGACACAGTTCAATGCTTGGAATTATAAGAGTGTTGAAGACTCAAATAAGAGGAAGGACCGTGAGCAATACAAATGGGGGCTTTGAATACTATATTATTTATGCACCCCTGTATATTTCTTGAATAGAGAAAAATGAAAATTTGCCACCTTATGGGATAATAGTGGTATATTTATTTTCTCCATGCTTTACTTATTTAATCCTCATGACAATCTCATGATGTAGACAGGGTTGATACTCCCAATATAGAGATGAGTAAACTGAGACTCAGAGAGGTTTGGTTGCTATCCGGGTATCTGTAGGAAGAGACTACTTTCCACTAAACTGGGATGCATATAGAAGTTCTGCCCATTGTCTCTTAATTCAGTCTTTTCTCTTCCCTCTGCAACATTTTCCTAAAACTCTAGTAACCAACCTTCCTCCGTGTCCACTCCCCAAGGCTTTAGATATCTCATTTCTCTAAAATTCAGCTTTTATCACATCTCCCCCTTACTTGAGAATCATCAGTGGGTATCAACTGTCCCTGCCCCCCAGTTCCTGACACAGAGCCCCTAAGACCCTTGTAATATCCTAGGCGATAGGAGAGCCTTTGGCTATAATCAGGCTATTCTTGGTGGGCTCCTGAGAAGCTTCAGGAGGGGGGCCAAGAGCTTGCAACTTTCACCCAGTCTCCAGAGAAAAGATGGCGGCTACTCACCTTTGTACCATTCAACTGTACTCAGGACGGTGTCCGACATATATCCTGAACCTCGTGTATATTTTTCTTAATTTTATTGCATTATATAGTTTATTTAAAATGATATATGAAGGGACAGATCCATTGCAAATTTTAGATTAAAAAGCCTTATCCCGAGCATGGTAGAATGTGTGCAAGCTGAATCAGGCCATCACAGCTTTGTCAGCCTCTCAAATAGAAAATATTCCGTCTCTGGCCAGAAAGTCGTATCTAGGCCCACCGCCTTCCTCTGGGGAGTACATCACTTTCTGGAAGAATAGCGCCATAGCACCTCCAAACCCACACATTCCTCTGGAGGTTCAAATGGCAACATACCCCACACTTAAATTCCGTATGACATCCAGAATATGGAAAATAAATTCCAAGGGGAGAGCTTTCCTTTGCAAAGTACCATCTTCCCTCTAATTCTTTTCTATGTGGCTTCCACTTTGCATGTTCTGTGTGTTTGAGATGGCGCATTCAAGGCCACAGAACACCAAGAATGCCAGGCACCTGCCAACCCTGGGAGTATTTTACTCTCTCATTGACTCGGTCTGTCCGTGCCGTTGTAATGAGAGATTCCAGAGCCACTGACAGAGGTAACAGATTGGGGACCAAACCGTAATTGGCTGGCACACAACTGATCGGTGATTACGCACCGTGTTCTTGTAGGAGTGAGTGAGAATCTATGGCAGGAAAAACTGTCCCTGACGTCATATTGAGAACCGCCGAGCTGCGCCGGAGGAAACTGGAGCCGCTCGTTGGATCTGCTCTGCAGGAAGGATTTCCCGCCCCCCGCCCCCCGCCCGGCTCCCCACCGGGCGCTTGGTGCCCCCCCCACTGCCCCCCCTCCCCCAAGCGTGGTCTCTGCAGCCCCCCAGCCCTGCCACAGGCCCAGGAGCAGCGCCACCTCCTCCGCTCGGCCCTGGCCCCTCCCTCCACAGGCAGCCAGCTCCTCACCTCCACCTCCTGGGAGCCCCCCTGGCTTGCCCAGGCTTGGCCACGTTCCTCGCGCCCTGACCCTCTCGCATTCCTCCCTAGTCTCCGTTCGGGAAATCTGACGAGTGAAAAGCCACGAAGCCTTTCCTGCTTCCTCATTCCTTTCCTGCTGAACTTCTTGAAAACTGTCTTCTTAGGAAACCTCCATTTGTACCTGACATTGCTTCTGTTCCGCCTTGACCTGAATGTTTTCCCGAAGCTTCTCTCAGAATGCAGCCCTTTGCCTGCTCTGCCCAGACCCTCCATCCTTTCCCTCCCTGGCACCTTGACATCCTCTAACTTGTTCGCCGCGTGTTCCGTCCTCCCCCGAGGCTCGTGTCCTCCCACCGGGGAGTCCTGCTGCCTGAATCAGCCCCTCCTGTCTGTTCCTGCCCTCCTCCTTCCTGGCTGGCTGCCTCCCCGCCCTCACACTGCCCCCCCCCCCCAGGCATTCACATCCATCAAACAGCTGGTGACACCCAGACCCACTGGAGTTCTGGAAGATTCCACACCTCCTGCCCACCTGCAAGCACCTGTCCCAACATGTCTAAGATGTTCCCTCTCCTGTGTTCCCACCTGGGACCTACAGTCACCAGAAAACTCTGCCTTTTGTCCATTTCTCGGGAAGGTTCAGGCCCTTCAGCACCCACCCTCCCTGGGACTCCCCATTCTCCGCTGATCACAAAATTTTAAATTGTGAAATTTTTCATTTCCCTCGAGTCTCTTTCTAGTTTTGCCTGAGTTCAATCCCTCATTGTTACCTCCCTGTCTCAGTGGTTTTCTAATTGGATTTCCTGCTGCTGGCCTCCTCTCTGGCCCACTCCCCGGCCCCCAAAACTGACAATGACGAAGTCTTTCACACCACTCAGGACTCCAGGCTAGCCCACCATCTTGGAGCCCTGCAGGCCCACCACCTCTCTGCGACATTGGGCACGTTGCTCGATCTCTCCATGCCTCGGTTTACCGCCTATACAATGGGAACAGTACTAGTGACTACCTCACAGGGTTGTTGGGAGGAGTAAATAAATGAACCTGAGTCCTGCCTGAGGACATGCCCCAGGAGCTGAGTCAGAGCTAGACCTGAGTCGGGTCAGCCCTGTGGCCAGCCCTTAGTAGGACATTCAGTGCGTGTCCCCGTCTGGCCCCCATCTTCCTTGCCAGCCTGTTGCCCCTCTGTGGGCCCTCTTGCCTCCATCTCCTTACCTTTTCTGCCAAGACTGTCCTCTCTTGGACTGCACGGGCACACTTCAAGAGCAACTCAGTATCACCTTCTCCAAGGAGCATCCTAGGCTCAAATCACCCTTCTCTCCTCCCAGAAAGGAAGAAACTAGCAGAATTATTTGCTCTGTCGGCGTTCCTATTACCGCTTCGGTCATGATTTTAATGCAACCCGTATAACAGTATATTATTATTCCTTCTGCTTGGTAGTGACCTCCTGACTGGGAATCTGGACGCCTCTGTCTTAAAATTCCATAGCCCTTTGATTTCCTTAGCCCAGCAAATGGTATGCAGTGGGTCATAAATAAATATTGGATGAGTTAATTTTCTAAATTGTAAATTTAGTGAAAAGCAAGGCCAAGGATGATATTTTTGTGCTGGGTTTGGATTAGTTCAGTATTGATTGGAGGTGTCTGTTCTGCCCTGAAACTTCAAAACCAGTTTCAGATCTTTTCCTAAAATAACGATTTTAAAAGGAAAATATCTTATAAAAGATTTGGATGTATCACATTGTTTTACTTTCTATGAGAAAGCTTCAGTAAATAATATTCCGATTTTTAAAAAATTTCGGCATCCCAAAAAAAGACATGAAAACTGAAAAAAGCTCAATTGGCTTTAACATAACTGCAATTTGACAAATATTTTGGATGTTTATTTGCAAAAGGATATAAAGAATCTTTATTTTAAAGACTCGTTTGGTGGAGCTGAAATATCAGCATTGTACTCCGTTAGAATGAAACATTTGTTGTCCTGGGTGGTTTTTGGTGGTTTTTTTTTTAATCCCTTTCTCTTTAGACTGTTGTTTAAATCTTTTTTTTTTTTTTAATGTGTTACCAAGGAGAAAATGTGATAGCAAATTCCATACTGTAGAATGGTATGCCCTCCCCGCCTCCCTCCCCACCAACACACACATAATGATGTCTGAGTATATTCTGATCCGTATCCACTGGGTTTTGTTCCAAGCCTGAAAAAGACAGCCTCCCACTGAGCAAATCAGCCCTCTAAAGGATGTGTTTTTCTTCGGTGTTCCTGCAAATTAGCACATATCTGTGCTATGTTGTATGGTATTTCAGAGAGGCATTTTATTATTTGTCTAAATAGGAAAATGTACAGAAGGTAGGGTTTGCGTATTACAGACACAACTCTTTCACCTCTGTTTGAATCAGCGTCAGTGGGCACGGATTCAGTCCCACAAATGACTTGACTTGGAAAATCATGAATGTAATTTGAGTCTGCCCACAAAACCTCACCCTTTGGTCTGAGAAAAATGATGTACATAGCCTTAATTTTTTTTAACTGCGTGTAAATACTCAAAACTCTAATTCCAGGATGAAGTATGAGATGAAATCGATGTGCTAGAAATCTACAGCTAGGTCATATAACAATATTCTCCCTTATAAATGCTTCGAGAGTCATTTATACTTTTGAGCCCTTAAAATCTATGCCCAAATATTTCTTCTAAAATTAGCTGTTTTTCTTCTGCCTTTAATTTCGGTTTGTTTGGTTTAATGATAGCTACTGAACGTAAATGCCCTTTACGATGGCACTTTCCAGCTGTGCGCAGAACTTTACATTTAAGTACCAATTTGTGAGGGAAGAATGCTTCCAGCTCAATTGTCATCAGCATTAGAGGTTTTTAGCAATTGCCAATTATTTTCCTAAATTACCTATTTTAATTAAGTAAAATATTGTGGATTTAAGATTATGAAATGTTCAACTATTATTTCATCTCTAACTAATTAGTGAAAGAAAGAGGAAATAATATTTGGTGACAGTAAGTGGCTTTTTATAGAAGAAAACCCTTCCGTGCTTCCAATGCCTCCATTTAAGGAAGACGTACAAACTCTATGAAATCCCACCACACAGAGCATGTTTGCTGGAGTATATCCTTGACTGATCATTTGTGCTAATAAAATGTGTCCATTCATTAGGATTTGGGAGAGGAGCTCTCTCCCCTGCCTGTTTATACCTATGTAGATCTCCCCACATTTAAAAGGACCTATTTCCACTTCTCACTCAGCAGACGAGAATCAAGTCTAGAATTTAGGAAGGGCCTTGATCGTAACTGTGGATATGACAGGATCCGTGGTTTGGTTTTGGAATGTCAATCCCTGCCTTACGGCTGGGAGTGCATCCTACTCAGGAGGAGGCTGTACTAAGGGCGGCGTGCAGAGCTAGGAAAATTGGCTCCCAGACCCATCTGCCCAGCAGCTTCCCACGATGTTGGAAAACATCAAAAGCCACTACTGACACGGGCAACTAACTGGAAGGTGAAAAAACTTTCTTTTATATTTTATATCACACTGGGATTTCCCCCCCCACTGCCCCCAAACTGTTGGGTGGAGGAGGAGAGCACACCCGCAGCCCCCTTCCCACCCTGCACTCCAGGGGACAGTGCTGAGCTCCAGAGGGGACAAGGGCTAGTCAAGAACCCTGCTCGGCTGCTTCAGGGCACAGCCAGCAATCTGCAGTCTAGGGAGCTAATTATGCACTCTTGATGAGATCATTAGAGGACAATAAAGGAAAATGGAAACAATTTGCAATATGTGTGGACAAATTTCCATATAGAATAATTTTTGTTTGTATTTCAGTGTTGGGTGGAACCTCTCTATCCTGAGGAAAGGTTATCTGTTTGTTTTGTATCTTCAGATTGAAACTTACCCTCCAAGCACCAAAGTATAGTCAGGAGTATTTATTCTTTGTGGCCAACAGAGGTGATACTGAATGTTTGCATTTCTGATCTAGTAACGGTGTGGCACCCCACGTAGGAAAAGGGGAGAAGAAACCCTGGATTCCCACCACTGCATTTTCAGAGTGCTCGTTTTACCCACCCACCTGATGCGAGATTTATCCTTTACGTGTATTTTTATTAAAATATTCCTCTCGGGATGCTGGGTGGCTCAGTTGGTTAAGCATCTGCCTTGGGCTCAGGTCAGGATTCTGGGGTCCTGGGATTGAGTCCTGCATTGGGCTTCCTACTCAGCAGGGAGCCTGCTTCTCCCTCTTCTTCTCCCCCCGCTTGTGTGCGCTCTCTCCCTCTCTGCTGATTTACAATTAAGTAAATAAAATCTAAAAAATAAAAATAAATAAATAATAAAATAAAATACTACTCTCATTTTGTTTTCCAATGTTTTCAACATGTAATTTTGGGTAATATGTTTTAAAACACAGAAATAAATTTATCATTATTTCTAGCATAATCATGCAACTTCTTGAAGTTTCCAAAAGAAATTTTTTTATATCAGTCTAGAACCTATGTCACTCAACAGTTTGAAGCATCTAAAATGATCCAGGCAAAGCCAGGGGCGCCTGGGTGGCTCTGTCAGTTAAGCATCAGACTCTTGATTTCGGCTCAGGTCATGATGTCAGGGTCATAGGATCAAGCCCCCTGTAGGGCCTGAGCTCAGCAGGGAGTCTGCTTGAGATGCTTTCTCTCCCTCCCCCTCAGCCCCTCCCCCAGCTCACATGCTCTCTAAAGAAATAAATGATACATAAAATCTTTTAAAAAGACGATACAGGCAAACCTGACGGATGGCTCAGTGAAGTACAATGGAATCCAACAAAGACAAATGCAAACTACCATCTCCAACGGTGATCCTCTTTTAAATACAAAAGAAAGAAAACCAGTTAGATCTCGTGTTATGGGGGGAAGAGAAGAAGAGGTATTCGTAAATGCAAACTGAGCGCAGTTGGAAAAACAGCCAAGTGTTGAGAGTGAGAGGTGCGTGGAGGTAATTCTTCCTCGGAATGGGAATCTTTCAGCTGCAGTACCGAACTCTGGAGGATGAAGTTAGGAAGGAGGAAAGAAATGATTACCAATTATGGGCAGAAACTGAAAGATGCCAGGTTCTAGGTAGACCGGTGTTATTTTGCACCCCGTGGGGATGCGTCTCTAAGGGAAGGTGGGTACTGAACACGAGCTCGAGAGCAGAGCGTCTTAACGCCTCCCCTTCCCCTCGTGGATGTCCCGAGATCGCCAGAGAGTTGAGTGCTGGCTCCGGGACAGCCGTGGGGAGCACTCTGTGGATGGGGGCTGCTGAGCAGTCGGCCCCACACAGCCCAGGCAGAACTGGGCTGAGCGACGTGAGCCTGGGCTTGCTGGCCGAACAGAGAGGTCAGAGAGAAAACAGGATGAGCGCCCCCAGTGCCATTAGAAAATGTTCTCGTAGGTCCTCTGTGCTCATTTGTTCTGCAGGGAACAGGAGAAAAATGGTCAGCATCCTAGATATTTAGGTTAAACATGACAAAGACCATTTTGACAGCTCAGGGAAATACTCCTGACAGTTCATCTTCAAAGGTTATGGCATCTTCCTCATCCGTAGCACGTAAGACTGCGTGGGGTGGGCTTCTGGAGGAGGCAGACCAAAGGGTCAGAAACCACAGCCAGAGAAAAGGAGTTTAAAAAGCCACACTGCTTTGCTGGAAATCATTTCACTCCGGGTCTGGATATTGCTTCTAGGCTTGCTGGATTTAGCAAATTAAAGTATGGGACGGTCCATTAATCTGAATCTCAGATGGATAACAGATGACTGTCTTTAGTGTAAGTATATGTCACGCAATATTTGGGCCACACCTACACTAAAAACACTTTTTATTATGCATCTGAAATGTGAGGTTCACTGGACATCCTGTGTCTCCTCTGGCAGCCACAGTATAAGCACCTGTCTCATACATCCGGTCTGTGTCCTACGGTCTTGTGTGCTACGCGCCAGAACTATCTCATCAGTAAATCAAGTCCAAAGCTCCTGTCTTTGGAATGCTGAAAGTTACTATTACTAGACGTAATTACTAACCCAGCAAGAATAAGTTTAAAAAGTTAATGTGAACTTAATATGATTTTATATATATAATTATATATAATTACAATTATATGTGATACATATACATATATAAATTATCAATAGTGCAAAATGATTTATCCTGGCCTCCAAAGCTCACACCCCTAGACCCCTAGACTACTGAATTACCTCCTGCTTTACCCCCTGACCTCTATTTTACACGAAGCTCCCAAATCAACTGGTGGAGAACCTGTTTTCTTAATGTGACTTCCCTGCCTTAAAAACTTCAGTGAAAGTTCAAATTGGCATCGAAGACTCTTTCTGATCCTCCTTCCCAAACATGTTTCTGCTTCCTTTACCCTTGACTCCTGCCCTGTGCTAGAAAGTGATAGATTTGGCTAGTAATGAAAAGGCACGACTAGTAGGACAAACTGAAACATTAGAAGGACAAGAGAGGCATCCAATAAAACCAGTGGGCAATTCCACCTCCAGGGGACAGGAGACACACTCTGGGGGAGATGGCATTCAGATGTGCTCTGAAGAATGAGTCAGATCTGGATACAGGAAAATGGAGAAGGAAAAGCAGGGCAGGCTAAGGAGCCAGGCCCAGAGATGGGGACGCATCTTTTGTGTCTAAGAATGTTGAGAGGTCCTGATCAGCTGCTATAAGACGATGCCCAGATTCAAGGAGATACTGACCTTTCTGTAATCTAGAGAAACTTCTTGAGTACCGTGGCATGATTAGAGCCATACAAAAGGAAAATTTATCTGCCAGCTATTTTAAGCATCAGAAACTAGGAAGTTAATTAAAAATATCTCTGATCTGTGACTTTAAAAATTCATTTTCAATATCACTATAAATCCACTCAACTGACTCTAAATCCCATGCCCAATTCGAAAATCTTTTCTGATTTTCTGCTCCGCCCTATCCCCAGTCCAAGCAAAGATTATATTCCAACCCCCCTTTTTGTCTAAGCGTAGTCTCTCATTTCACCTTCTAGCTCAGCCAAGCTTGGTACATACTCTGCCACTCTGTGGCTTGTCTTCTGCAATTTCTTCCTATCTTTCTTATTCAGCCCCCTCTCTCTGGGATGTCCTCTCTCTCCTTTCACTTCGTTTAGGACCTCCTTCTTGAGCCGGGCTACTCCTTTCCAGGACTCTCCTATGCACTTGCTCCTTACACTGTATAAAACCCTCCCATCCATCTGTGAGATGCCCTGGTTTCGTCTTTGGGTCTTGGCTCATGCAGTCTGTCTCCCTGGGGGTTGTCGGCCATTCTTCTGGGTTCAGCCATCGCCCACAAGCTCGTGACTCCAAACTTCCAGTTCTAGATCCCCCTAAACCACAGACCTGTGTGTCAAACTACCTGTTTTCTCCCAAAGTCTCAAGTGTTTTCCAATTCCCGTGGGTGCAAAGCTAACTTCTCATCTTCCCCCAAACCTGCTCTCGCCCCTACGTTGCCTTCTCCATCAACCCAGTTTGCAGATGAACCTGGGAGCCGTTTTAGACTCTTTCTTTCCCGTTTTCTAAAGCATCACCTCTAGTCACGTTAGTCACAAACCCCTCTCTGTGCTCTCTCCTGACAACCTCCTGCGTCCAGCAAATCTCTTCCTTTCCATTGCTACCACCTTGGTTCAGACCGAAGCTCTGTCTCCGGCAGTCCCCCTCCAAGCCTTCTGGGCTCATTTCCTACGGCTACTGGAACAAGTTGACAGTTAAGAGTCCAAAACCTCACCAGCTTATTGTCTTACGGCTCTAGTTCAGTGATCCAACACAGCCTACTGGGCTAAAACCAAGGTTTTTACAAAGCTGTGTTTCTTTTGGGATGCTCTAGGAGAAACTGTTTCTTTTCCTTCTCCAGCTTCTATGTCTGGGCACACAGAGCCTTCCTGCATGTGCAAAGCCAACAGCATCACATATTTCTAACTTTTCTTCCTCTGGCATCTTTAATTCTCCCTTTTTAAGGACCATTCTGATATTGATTACATTAGACACACCCACCTTATCCAGGGTAATCTCCCCACCTCAAGGTCCTTAATTTAAGCAAAAGTTCCGTTTTCCATGTGATAGAACATGTCCACAGAGTCCAGGACTTAGGAGATGAACATCCTTGGGGGGAAGCCTTACATTTCCTCCCGCACTGCTCCTGGAGTGGTCTTTCTAAAACACATCTCTTAATTACTAACTACCGTACATAACATAAAATCCAAGCTTCCTAGCTGGGCCTACCATGGTCTCCATCTCCACCTCATGTCAAGTAGCACGCGACATCTAAGGAACTACACCATGATGTTGTACGCCTTTGTACTTCTGCTCCCACAACCGAGAGTGTTCTTCCCTTCTCCCCGCTTCCACGAACATCCTCAAAGCCTTCCCAGATGTCCCATTAGAGGTAGAAAAGCACACTCCTTCGTCTGAGTCCTTGCCCTACCTATACCTGCTTCTCTCGAGTCACCTCCCCACTTCCGCATTTCCCTGTGGAACCCCCTCCATCCTTGAAGGCAGGCCCCTAGCGGGTGAGAAGGTGGGCTGACTTAAGATCACATCCCCAGGACTTCACACAGTGCCTTATAAATGACATTTGTGGGAGCGAGTGGATGTGCTGAAGAATGCCGAGCACGTCTCCTGCTGATGGTGTTCATGTGTATTCCCAGCCTAACATGAGAATAGTTATCCAGTGGGTTGAGAATATAAATAGTTATGTCTTAGAATAAAAAAAAAGGAAGCAAACTAATTTTTTCACTTTACTACGCCACTAGTAAATTAAACCAGGCCGTCAGCACTGCCTTTGGGATGCTCTCATCCCTTGTGTTCTGTCCCCCATGGTTGCGGGTCCCTTAGTGCCTTATCCAAACCAACCCTTCCTGAAGTGTTGAATAACTATAAAAATTGTCATTAGGTGAGAAACAAATGCGGTATAATTTACTCATCAGCTGACAATTAAGGACTGCTGGCAAACCGATACACCTTATTTCTGACATTTCTGTTCCCATCCAGGAATCCTATAGTTCTTGGAAAGGAATGGGGACAAGACCATTTGTGGGTTCACCTACAAAACCTAATGGATACTGTCCCTTTCATTTCCCACCATGGCCATATGAGGTAGTCATTTTAACGCCATCCATTTCACGGAGGGACAAATGGCCACTCTGAGAGACTGGGAAATTCACCCAGGTCCTCTGGGAAGTGTAGGAGCACCGACTGGACCATAGCTGGTGTTTTTCTGCCTCTCCTAAAATGAGGCTGCTCACTGTGTTAAGACCTATACCTGCAGGGAGTGACCGTGTTAATTCACGTTTGAGCCAGAGAGAAATGGAGATTGGCTTGAGTTACAGCATTAGGGTAAAAGCAGCCACTGTGCGGTGGGGGAGGGAGAGGCGGGCTTTAGTAACCTGCTTGTGCGTGCCTGGCTGGAGTGAACCACTAAACCTTTCACCCCTCATTACTTGTGTCTTAGGATGGGGAATGAGCTATTTGAGCTGATGAACCCTTAAAGATCAAAGATTCCATTTTTATGCAAATAGCCAAGAGCAATAAACCTGGGAATGAGAAGTCAGGAATATAGATGAGTAGCACGTGTATCACTGAAAGATACGGCAAGCCAGGTTGTTCCTCGGAATTAAACTCGTGGCAATGACGACTCCTTAAATTTGTGTTTTAAATAATTTTTTAAATGAGAAGAGATGATGGTAAAATACAACCCAGAATTTCATTGCTTCGATAATACATCACAAACTGAAGATGACTTTAGTATGCAATTTTGAATTACATATTATTAGGAAATAATATTGTAAACCCCTATGTGCCAGGCACCTCTTCACCCCGAAGCAGGTGTGTGGTACTGAAAGCTACTGGAATCCAAGTTCGCTACCGTCTTCAGACGGAACGTGCCTTCTGGAGTTCTGGGAGCCCATTTCGTAACCACAGCTGAGTAATCCGATTATCCATCATGCTGCTGTGTTAACTATGAGTCTGCCTTTACATCCACATCCTTCCTGAGTAGACCATGTTGTTTGGAGGTGGAACATTCCACTGAAAGTAAGCTGCTTTCAATGTCAAGAGCATGGACTCTGAAGTAATAGAGAGCTGGTCCACTCGTAGATGATCTACTCGCCAGCTGGGTGACCTCAGACAGTTCAGAGACGTCTCTGAGCTCCTTAACAGTCACTGCATATGGTTCTTCTGAGGGTCACATGCTCTAGTATTTTATGGGATTTACATATTGTATCTGTCTGGCATTTGGTAAGGGTTTTAAAATGTCATTGTTATTTTTAACTAAAACAAAGGAAATCAATGTGCTCTAAAAGCAGGATTAGTCCAGTCTTATACTTGCATTTATACCGTATATTTAAAAAACAAAACAAAACAATAAAACAAAAACAAAACTAGTGTTAAATGTCCAGTAGAAAGAGCACTGGACTGAGTCCCAAGATAGGGGTTTTAATCCTGGTTCTGCACTCCCTATTTTTTTTAATTCCTTCCTTAGCCATCATATTAAGTATTTAATATAACAGCATTTTGCCAAATTCTTTCTCTATACTGCCATTTTTTTTACTAAGACAAGGTCATGCATAACCTTGATTAAGTTACTTTTCTTTTCTAGATTCTTCTACAAATAAGAGTGTTGAATACCTTCTCAGGTCCCCTCAGTAATAGTATCTTAAAGAAAGGCCTTCAACAAAGTGTTTTCTTATTCTGCTAGAATTCCAGGGCTGACAGTCCTCGAGTTTTCATGACACAATTAGACACTTTTCCCTCCCTTCTGGAGGTTACCGTCTTCATTCTGTCTCCATTACTGTGATTTCCTCTCCATTCCATCCTGAAGATCAACCACCTTCACTCAGCCCTACTCTCCTTAGTAGCCCTTTTCCCGTACAGACTGGATTTCTCCTGCAGAGTGTTGCCTACCTACTTCCATAGCTTAGTTATTTTTATTTTTACTCTCTTTGCTCCATGTCTAAGAACCACTATTGGATTAAAAGGCCCAAACCAAAGAAATTATTCTGTATTATCTGTTCTCTACCAAATCCAAGGGATGGATTTATTGTGATTTCTTATATTTTGTAGACACTATAGTTGGATAAGAATTCTTAATTTTAACAGAGGTAACGCTTCCAGGAAACTTAATAAAGATTCTACAGCCATTTTAATAATCAGGAAACAATAGTGAAAATATATCTGTGAGTAGCAAAAATCCATCTACTTCAAAATCTGCCACCAGACTAAATAATGTTCCCTCTTCAGCATCCTTTCTCTACCTCAAGATGTCTTGTCAAGTGTATTTAATATCCAGGATATTTAATTTACCACAGAGTTAACTCAGATATATTTGTATTACTTTTCATGCAGAGCTTCGCAAGTCGCCAAGACTTAAAATAATGGAGGTCTAACCTGTAGGTGAATAATTACTTTTTTCCTTTTCATGTATTGTGCTCACTAAAATATATTGATGCATTAATAAATGGCATACCTTTTGTCCTAAATTTTAACAAAATAGCTGTTTTACAGAAGCTTGAATTGCAGTGTGCGCAGTATTGACATCACGATAGGGAAGTGAGGCATTTTAGTAATTAAGTTAAGCAGTTATTTTGCCCCCACAACTCAATTTTCTTTCCAATTTTCCAACCCCAATTCAGAATTACTGAACCTGAAACTTGCTGAGAAGAATATATGTACTCAGCTTAATTTCCCCCTTTAAGATGCTTAAGGGAACAAAACCCTCTCTTCTTGGAGGAATTCCCACCACACTTCCTAGATTTTTTTCTTCCTTCCATAGCTATCATATTAAGCATTTAATATCGTGGGCATATTCTAAATACTATCTGATTTACTCATAAGCATCTTCTGTTTTGACAAAGTGACTGAAGCCTAGGACTCATACATGCCCAGGCGCACAGTGAGGAAGTGGCATTTCCAGAATATTGACCTGCTGGATGTCCAAAGTCACACCTGCCCCATTAGATAAGGTGCTGCACCTCGTAGCTCTGTGATGGGTCATCAGCACCACGTGTCCTTGGCCTCTGTTGCATTTTGCATTTTGTTAAATCTCATATTCTACAGTTTTGGGTCTTCCAGAATTTGGTTCCTACTTTACTAGACTGTTTTATTCATCATTACCTTTGAGTTTGAATCTTCTCCATCAGCAAGGCTAATTTTTTTTTTTTTTGCCCAGGACATGACATATTAGCCTCAGTCACGATAAAAGTCTTATTTAGAGTATTCATTTTTCAAATTTTGAGGAAGTGGTTGCACTGTTTCCTGTTTCTCACTTTTCCTCTCATTTAATGTCGTATCTTGCAGAACATTCCACATCAGGACATTTAGATCTACTCATTTATTCAAAGACTGAATTCATTCCTTTGTGTGGCTCTGCACATCTGTATAACCAGTGCTTTTTGATGAGCGTTAAAGTTATTTCTAGGACCTTGCTACAGAAAGCAAATTATAACTTGTATTTTGTGTGTGTACATATATTTTGTGCACTTGTATGAACACATTGAAAAAACACATTCTTGAGAATGAGATTTGCATGTTTCATTTTGAGAGATAGTGACCTTGACTCCGTCTGTCTTCTAGAAGTCTAAGAGGTTGTTTGTCAAGATCCACATCTTCTGAATTTTGAGTTTTGCCATTGGGTGTCCTTTGACACCCAGGTTGGGAGGACGTTTGTTCTGCGTGCTCCATGGACTAAGAGCTTGTACTATATAGCACCCAGTAGAAATTACCAGGAACTACATGGACCTCCCAAAATCTAGGGATTACTTGTTTAGGTAGAAAAGGATTAAAATTATAGACATTTATTAAAATTATTTGGTTTAGCCACAAAAGCAAATCCTTCTCAAAAGGACGTGCATGAAATTGTAAATCTAGATCTCAGTGGAACAGACTAGATATATATATACCTGTAACAAAGCACTTGGCCTGAAGGGTCAGATGCAAATCACTAGGAGAGATGTATAACTCTGTCGGCAATAAACATCCGAGCAACCTTGGATCCAGGACTTGCTGGAGCCTCAAAACATGGAATCTGCCAGAAGGAAAAGCTGAGAGTAACCAGGCAGCTACTGGGACCTGTCCCGTCCCTAGGGGAACTAGGACAGTAAGATCTGCAAAAAAGACCATTCTGCTAGGTGGGATACAGCCAGGGAAAAGCAGTGATTGGTCTTGGAAACCAGCCATCATTATCAACATGGCTTCTGGTTTAGTCAGGTCCTGGAAGGACCGTCGTTCTCAGTCTTGGCTAGACTCTGAAATCACGCGGGAAGTTTTAAAAGCTCTGATGTGGATTGCTTATGTCCACTTGTTCCATAGCAACCCCAATCTCCCTCAAATGCCTCTAGATAATCTGAGTCACGTGTGTTCATGACACAGTCTTTTCAGCTTTCATTTTGTTTCTGCCAATTTCTTTCTCTCCTGTTCTATGCCATCCAACAAGAGAATACCCTTTGAATTGGCCCATGCAGATTACCAGAGTAAATGTCTGTGAGATTTTCTCCAACTTCCTGGTCCCACAGAGCTTCAGGCCTGGGGCTCAGTCTGGGCTCAAGCATTTTTAAAGCTTCCCAGCTGGTATAGATATGCAGCCAAGGCTAAGAACAACTACAGGAGGACTGCAAGAGCTAGTCAAAGATTCAGGCAAAGCAGAGCATGGTGGTCTCCCATTCCTACTGTGAAATTGAAGTAACAACAAAATGATGGAGGTAGAAAGCCAGTTAGGGGACTCTGCCCAACCCAGCAAGCCCAGAAAGGGCTACACAGAGCTGGGTAACTGGGGCTGCTTTAAGACCCCCTAGAGACCACACAACAAGACTAACTCAGGTCTTATGAGCTCAGGCTGCTAATGTAATTCTGTTCTGACCAAGTTTCACCAGGAAGCAAGTACAGCTCTGCCTGCAAAAGGAAGGCATCAGTAGCCCCAGCAGGGAGGGACTAGAAGAAACCAGGACCTGACCTCCTTCTTTTGAAATAATTGGATACTTCCCATGTCCACAGTCTAAAACATGGCTAGTGGCTCCCAGATGGGGATTTTTGGCTGTTTCCATACCTCCTTGTCAATTCAACTACTTTTATTATCTACTCCAGTTTGGAGCTATATTTAAATGCTAAGGATTTTAATAGTATTGAATATATTATTGCCCATATTCTTACATGATTTTATTCTTGTATCTAACTTTCTAATTGAATTTTGTAAATTTAGGTATTATCTATGAGTAGTTTAAAAAGATTTGAGTAACATATTAAAAATTAAAACCTATTAAGAGAGTTTATAGCAAAATTGATTTAGATCCTCAGCCCAAACTCCTTTTGGTGTGAATAGTAACTTTTATTGTATGATACAAGAGTAAGCAAATAATTGCAAAGATTAATTTTCAAAGCAAGACAGAATTTTTAGATCTGGATTATTTTCAACCTATGGCTACTATATTTTAGAGGTAAATACATATGTAATTTATTTTTTAAACTTTCATGTGTGAAAGAACAATCTCAGATAAGCAGAAATTGCTTAAATAGACACTATTTCAGATTTTCATTTCTTGCTTTTCTATTCTCATGTGTAATTGTGCAGTTCTACAAAGTTCTGCATTAAAAACAATGACAAGAGGGAGACATAAAATATTTTGAAAAATCTAAGGAGGAAGGGCATAATGAGGAAAGTTAATTGGGAGGTAGAAATTGAGTCACAATATGAAACAAAATAGTGTGTGTTTGTTTCTATTCCCACTTATTCTGTGATAAACCTAATCCTCCTCAAATTCCTCCATATATCTGAGTGTTCATGATGCAATCTTTTCAGCTTCTGTTTGATCTCTGCCACTCTTCCTCTTCTGCTCAATCACCTAATCTTTTGAATTAGCCCATGTAGCCATCCCAGCCCCTGCCCACACACTGTGCTACTGAACCAAGGCCCCCGTTGGGGACCTAGGACCCAACTTACCCAGTGGAAATTTCCTCCCAGGTTAGGACAAGACTCTGGCATGACTTTTAGTCCACCCTCCACATCCAATCCATTCTCCATGGGCTCTCAGGGGTGATGGCAAGGGGTTTTGTGCTTGTCCCTTGCATGAGTAACCAGGAAAACAAGCAAGGCTACCTTACAATCTTGTGAATTTTCACTTTCATTACAGCAGGAGTCTTGGGGGGCTGGATTGCAAAACTGTCAGATTAATAACTATTGCAGTATTCAAATGTGTTCTGTCTCTCATCCACAAGTCTATTGGTTTTGGACCTTAGACTCAAGCTGGGGGCCCTATCACACCTGATTTTAAAACCTTGCTTAACTAGCAGCCCACTTTGCTTAAAGACAGAAACCTAGATTTAAATCCAGGTATTCATGTTAACTAAGTGGCTTCAGACAAGTCAGTAAGCCCTTCTGAGGCCCACCGAGGTGACGTTAGATGTTCACCTTATCTTGTAGAGGAGCTGTGGTGATATGACAAGATAATATAAGCTCAGGGGATGGACGGATGGATGAATGGAGATGGATGGATGGATGGATGGATGGATGGATGGATGGACGGACAGACGGACAGAGACAGGGATGATGGATGGAAGCTGTGATGTGCTAGACAAGGATTTGCTGTTGTGGTCCTCACAGAAGTTTGATTCCAGAAGCATGTACTCAGCATCTCCTAAGTGTCCCGTATGTATGCTAGGTTCTATAAGAGTTAAGCAAAAAGATCGAATCCCTATCCCCAGGGGACTGACATGTGTGACAACTGCTACATAGTGACAAACAAAACAAAAAAAGGAAGGATGGCAGTATTAATTACAGATGGGGAGTCTTGAAAAGGTCTGATGAAGAATAGCCCTAAAGAGGGCTTATAATTTCTCCAGAAGGACATTAAATGCATTCATTCTAGGCAGAAAGAACAGCATAGCAAAGGCACAAAGGATATGACATCTTCCAGAAAACAGTCAAAAGTGTAGTTGGCCAAGAGTGTGGACGAGGAATGGAACTGAGGAGCAGGGGGAGGGATGGCTGTGAGGACGCCAAGGACAGAGTCTTCACTGGAATCCACTGGATACCGAGCTGAGGCATTTGATTCCAAGCCAAATTCAATGAGGAGAAATTGACAACGAGTGACATCATTCATTCAGTCGCCCGTCACTTATTTATCGTCACCTAGAGGTACCAAGTACAGGGAGTACACTGGTGAAGGGGACACAGCCCTGACCTCAAGGAGACTTCTGTGTCAGGGAGAAAAATGGACAAATATACCAGAAACCTCCATCCTCGTGATAAATACTGTAATGAGCGTGAGCACAGAGTGCCAGGGCACCCGGAGGAGAGACGGCTGACCCAGGCTGGGGGAATCAAAGAGGAAGTTCCAACCTCAAGACTTGCCCATCAGGCTCCAGAGAGTCCCCGGCGAGAAAGAGTGCAAGAGAACAGGGAGAGAAACAGCATTTCAGAGACAGCTGTGGTGGCCCAGGTGAGGGGCCAGAGAAGCTCATTTAGGACAGGGGGGCAGATAATGAACGAATAAAAGGCATCGTTGCATGGGCAGCAAGCCCATCAGCTCTTTTTTACACACTTCATGAAATGCCGAATGTATTGAAACAAAATACAGTTTTTCTTATTTGAAGTTTTCACTGGTTCTGCCAGCGAACTCCCTTAATCCTTCCAAATGCGAATTTAATGTGAGACCAATGCATCGTGATGAGTAACACCAAAGCCCAAATTCCTTGGCCCTGGTGGGCTGCAGTCCCTGCTAGCCGGCCCGGGGGTCCTGGGCAGTGCCGGTCCTCGTCCCACGCACACAAAAGGTCTGAGCTCAGTTCCTCTGTATCTGCTAGAGTGCTATTGGATGTGCCTTCACAGTCGCCCCGCTTTCCAACGTGACGGTGTTGTCTCTGCCGTTTGCCCCACACCATCACAACAACAAAAATGGAGATGAGAATCAACTTTTTATTTCAACAGCAGCGAAAGAATTATTTCGTTAATTGGTATATTGGTATCCTAAGAACAGCTTACTGTGCCAAGTTATTAAGAATAAGTAGACGAGGGGCAAATTAAACTTTGAATCACCTGTTCCTTTGGGCGAAATGCATAAACTAAATTGACTGCAACCAAATGTCATATTATTTACATGGCGTGCACAATTTATTTCCCAAAAATGCGCTCAACAAAAGATTTGAATTTGCTCTTAAGCGTATAATGGATCCCACTTAATAGTGACGCTCTCTGTGTGCCCTTCTCTCTATAATTAAATCATATGGAAAAATGTCACAAAACAAAATAAAATGTATTTATTTCAGCCATATCTTCCCACAGCATGACATGAAGTCTGAAAAAAAGAATCACTAAGCATTTTTATGCCATCTGTGCTGGTAGGGGATACGTTTCCCAAGCACGTCACTGTAAAATATTCCATTTTGAATTAAACATAGTCTACTTATTACTATATAGTCTCTGAATGCATGAGTACCAAGTTGGACAAAATTCCGTATCTGATACAATATTCTTATTTTCTCATGTGCTGTTTTTTAGCAAAACTAGTCCACCATAATGTCTGTTACTGGATTTCAAGAGATCCAAAAGAGAGGAGCCATCAATATATTATTGTATTTGTGTTAAAATCTCCATGCCTCTTCATCTGAATAAAGTTCGGAAAGTATTTTCTAACAATTGAAATCATAGCTTCTTATAAGCAGAATATGGATCACTGTGACAACTTGGGTAATGACATTATTTGGGGCTGATAATCCCCTGTTGCAGAAGGAGGGCTAACAGGTCCGCACAATCAAAAAAAGCTGTTGTTTCAGTGAGCTTATGAAGCATAAAGTTATATCCATTAAAACTTCTGCCTTTCCAACAGAATAAACCTAAGGCTTTCCTTTGCCGTTATTAGACTAAATTTTATGAATACTTGCGGAAAATTTTATCTCCTATACTCAATGAGGCCTTCTCACAGTTTGTTTATGAGATGTGAAAATCCCATAAATTTATCACAGGGCTGCCTGAGCGACTCCAAGAACCTCCAGAGTTCCAGCTTCAACACGAGTCTTAGCGCGGTCTGTTGGATCCTTCCGAGTTTCCCTCCCAGATGCCATATGTCATGGCATTGTTTGAAAACACATGTGAATAATAAAATGTAACCTTCTTAACAAATGGAAAGTATTTTATTCTCTTTTAAGATTTTCTTTCTTTCTTTGAGACAGAGAGTGAGTGAGAGAGAGCACAAGCGGGAAGTGGGGGGCGCAGGGACAGAGGGAGACGGAAGAGCGGAATCCCTGCTGAGCAGGGAGCCCAATGAGGGACTCAGTGAGGGACTCGATCCCAAGACCCTGAGTCATGACCTGAGCAGAAGCCAGACACTTAAGCGACTGAGCACCCGGGCGCCCTGAAAAGTGCTTTGTAACTGTGTTGAGCTCTCCTTCTAGTTACAAATCTTAACCAAATCAATGATATTTAGGATAAAACTTCAAACGTAACTAAATTAAGAAGATAGGATTTACTTGAAAATAATTTAACATCAAATTGTCCATTTTAATCATGTTAGAAAAGCTACAGTTTTTCTGAAATTATCAGTTGTACAGTTTGTCATAAAATCAAGGGCTGGATTTGTGTATCTCAATTCTACCCAAAACTCTGGAAAGATTTAAGTTCCGTGGGGTTTTGGAGTCCCATTTCCTTTAGAACCAATGCTACCATCTCCCTTAGGCCACTTTTTTAAAAACTTAAATTCAACTAATTAACATATAATGTATTATTTGTTTCAGGGTTACAGGTCTGTGATTCCTCAGTCGTATGTAATAGCCAGTGCTCATTACAACACGTACCCTCCCCAATGTCCATCACCCAGTTACCCCATCCGCCTACCCGCCCTCCCCTCCAGCAGCCCTCAGTTTGTTTCCTAAGATTAAAGGTCTCTTATGGTTTGTCCCCCTCTCAGGTTTCATCTTGTTTCATTTTTTTTCTCTCTTCCCCTATGCTCCCCTGCCTTGTTTCTTCAATTCCACTATCAGTCTATCAGTGAGATCATATGATCATTGTCTTTCTCTGACTGACCTATTTCGCTTAGCCATACTATCCTCTAGTTCCATCCACATTGTTGCAAATGGCAAACAACAAAAAGCTTTTCCTTAGGTCCAGGGAGGACGACCTTTACAAAAAAAAAAAAAAAAAAAAAAAAAAAAAAAAAAAAATTTATGGCTGTAAAGTATTCCATTGTATATATATATATATACCACATCTTATTTATCCATTCATCTGTCGATGGACATCTGGGCTCTACATAGTTTGGCTGTTGTGGACATTGCTGCTATAAACATTTGAGTGCACATATCCTTTCAGATCACTACCTTTGTACCTTTGGGGTAAATACCCAGTAGTGCAATTGCTGGATCGTAGGGTAGCTCTATTTTCTACTTTTTGAGGAACCCCCATACTGTTTTCCAGAGTGTCCCTTAAGCCACTTGGACAATGATAGCATGTGCAAATGTAATTAGTGAACTATTAGATGTGAGAAAAAGTTGTCACCACCAGTAATAGTATTATTATAATTGTGGCAGTGACTCTTTCCAGTGTTGGTCCTACACGTTCCCACATGAACACAGTCCTTTTTTCTGTGATGTTAATTTTATCAACTGATTTTATTTTAAGCATTCTTCTCTACGCTGCCTTTGATATTGACCTGTCGTTGTCTTCTGTCTATGGTTTATCCCTCCATGTAACTGCAGGGCAGGGTCAAATCACAGATGTCCAAGTATCCTGTAGGAATCATTAGAAGCAGTCCAAAACACATCTATGAAAGCACTGAATGGATTCTGCTTGTGTCCTTATTCCAACTTAAACAAACAAACAAAAAGCGCACCTGAAAAAGACTTTGAGTCTTTTTTTTTTTTTAAGTGAAAATATGACTTTCCTTTGGGCAGCTATAATTGTTACATATTTACTTCCTAGATGGAGTGGAGCTTTTCCTCAGGTCAAGGGAGGACCACCTTTACCAAAAAAGCAAATAAATCCATTTCAAGTTATCACTTCTATTTCTATGAACTATTTTCTCCGGTCACCTACATGCTTTCCCTTCCTAACTTTTGTGGAGTACTAGAGGTTGTGGCCATAATATTCTAGCACAAAATATGGATTAACTTCCAGTCTGAAAGTTTGACAGTTCATGTACTGATTTTGCCAACTGCGAAGGATGCTGATACTTGAATAAAAGCTTCTAGAACTGCAGCTAATACCATTCAATGGTACACATGGTTATTTCCTCTTTCTCTTGAAATCCAGAAGGGTAGGTCTATTTGTTCCTAATTTTGTTATTATTAGTTTTTCCGTAGGTCCTCTGCTGAACCTTCTTTGTACCGAATATCATGGAAAAAAAAAACAAAAACATGTGCAGCAATATGGATTTCAATGAGACGTTAATTCTGATCGTACTCTTTTTAATTAATAAAAACAGTGATGATAGGATATACTGCACTGAGCAAACTTACGATACAATTAACTACAGTTCATGGCTTCCTGTTTGGTGTTCAGGAGTCTGGTTGAGAGAAGGAAAGGAAGTGCCGCCATTCTTCAGCCTGGAGTAGACGAGTGGTGACCGTGGCTGCAGATGGCCGCCTTTGTGAAGGAGAGACAGTTCCCTCACAGGTCCATTCAGTGTCTTTACATTAAGGGCCACGTGCCTGCAGTTTTCTCCAAGTGCCTCTAGAGGGTAATCTTCCATTTTTGGTAACGACCTACCCAGTTGGCACTGGACCACCCTCTAACTTCTTTCAAGGGGAAGCCCTACTCTCTTGTGACATCACCCACTGCCACAGGGTTAACTAATCCTTTATTCTCATTTGCTTCTTGTGCCTGATAGCTGAGAAGAGTCTGGCATCAGATAAACATACCTCTTAAAGGCATAGTCTCCTCCTTGCACGGGCCTTTGATCCCCACCTTGCATACTTGTTGTGCAATTTACGGTCTGTCACAAACCTCCCACCCAGTGGCAGTCACTCCTGCCTTACTAAAGCCAGAGCTAAGCCTCTTCTCAGCTCCTCTGTAGGGGTATCCAGTTCCCATTCCTTCTACAACTTAGATCTTTTCGTTCTTCTTCTTATTCTCCTATTTCATCCTTGGCCTCTACTTATCTGGAAATCTCCATATTATCTTATAACACAACTCCTAAATAGAAGTTCATCAAATGAACTATAGAAGTGAAAGGACTTCACCTGTGATGATAGCAAAATTCTCAGAGGTTTACTTTTCTGTGTAACATGAGCGTAAAGACTTTTGCATCAACTGTTAGTTAATGTAACTCATTTAATTTGGTTTTGGTATTTCCAAAGACAAAAAAAAAAAAATGCACGTCCAACCATAATTTTAAAAGTAAAACAGAACATGTTGGTGACTACATTAAGAATCATTCAGTGACAAGTAGTATTTTGAAGAAATGGTCACTATGATGTGATAGTGACTGGGAAGAAGGAACCCCCCAAGGGAGGAGAAGTGCAGTGCGGATACCTAGTAATAGCGTTGGCAGGGTGCTTACTGAGTCCCGGGCTGTGTATTAAGCAATTTATCTGCTTTATCTCATTTTATCCTCACCACCACCAAGGCAAGTCTTACTGTTCCTACTCTACAGATAAGGGAACTGAGGCCCAGGGAAGTTATACCATTTGCCCATGATCACATAGTATTGGAAGTGGGACTCCCTTAGCCTATCTGCTCTAAAGCGCAGAATCCTACCCATTCCCAATGATGTATCAATAACAGCACGACAACTACAGTTCTTCTCGGTGGCATAAAGGATTCATTACCAATCCATAAGTAAAATAACCTTTCCCCCCAATTTCTCACAATTTCTAAGTCTATACTGGCTGGCTGGAACAGCAAGGCAGTGCCAAGGTAATGGAAGTATGTGAAAGGGTGAAAAGAGAAGACAGGAAAACTTCCTGGTTGAAAAAGAAATTTCTTTCCTTGGTGTAATGTGAGCCTATGGGTTATGAGCTCCTTGTAGAAAGTTGACCCCAGTTGGCCCAGACTGGTAGCAGTGCCCTGAGGACGCCTCTCTCGAGAGTCTGGAAGAGCCAGCTCTCCCCCGTGGGAGCCCGTGGTTGGGGAGGGGGCATTTAAGAAGACCTTGGACTTGGCACACAAAGTTAATGGACTTGCGCCCAGGTAGGACACTATTTGTCCTTGGTCTTCTCCTCAGCAAGAGCCCCAATAAATATGCAAATTACAAAAGCATCTTCCCAATATAGAACTATCTTTCATTATAATCCCAGGAAGCTCTCAGCTTCTACATTTTATTAAAGCCACAGTTATTATTTTAGAACAAGGTCTTGTGCCTTCTTTGTACATACTTAAAACTTGCAAATTGCTTTTTAATGTCTTAAATTTGCAGCCAGCATTGGAAATTTGAAGGTACCCTACCTTGGTCAACTCAGAAGTTTTTACTCCCTCAACCTAAATATGCCAGCCTTAACTTCACGTGCAATTCTCTAAATGGAAGTTACCAAAAATACAACACAGATAACTGAATTTTTTTCTACTTCAGTTATTTTAATTGCCTGAAACTATATTTTGCTCAGGCATCAGGGTAAATAGCAATTTGCCCCAGAAGAAAGTCGTTGAATGATTTTTATTAGTGCGCAAACATGCACACACGCATGCGCACGCGCACACACACACACACACACACACACACACACAATCTGAGAATACATGGACATTTCAGCAGGACTTTTTCCTGGGAAAAAGAATGTAGCGTGCATTGATTAACACAATTTTGTGCTTCCTTCTCTTTTACTGGAGCCTGAAGCCCAGGTGAGAGAGCTTTACTGGGGAGTCAGGAGACCTGGCTTCAGGGCATGCTTCTGGCACTGAAGAGCTGCCTGATCTCCAGAACTTTCTAGACTTCTTGCCTTCTGTTTCTGTTCTTTTACACAGACATCGGTATGTGAATTTGATTTTAAAATATTCACAAACTTGACCTAATCATTTTAATAGTAGGGATTAAACCTAAGAAGGTAATTAAAGACAGGAAGAAAAACTAGATATTTTAAATATGTTTTTAATAGTTATGGAGAAACAGAAGTGAGTTAAATATCCAACATAAAAATGGTCAAATAAAATATGTTTTATTCCTATGACGGAATATTATGTTGCCATCTAAATGAATGAGAGCATGTTAAGGACTTGATAAAATTATCAAAATATTAAATCAAGTTAAAAATCAAGGTATAGAACATATGTGATAGACTCTTACTAGTGTGCTAATGAGTGTGATCTAAATACACACACATGCACACAGGTTAAGAAGGAAAAGCACATAATGGCAGTGACGGCTATTTCTTGGTGGGATGAGGGCAGATGACTGTTCTCTTCGTCCTTTGCTGTTTATCACCTCTTCCACAATGAACAGTATAATCAGAAAAAAAAAATAGTTACCTTAAAAATTAAAATATTGGGGGCACCTGGGTGGCTCAGTTGTTGGGCATCTGCCTTCGGCTCGGGTCATGATCCTGGGGTCCTGGGATCGAGCCCCGCATTGGGCTCCCTGCCCGGCGGGAAGCCTGCTTCTCCCGCTACCATTCCCTCTGCTTGTGTTCCCTCTCTGGCTGTGTTTCTCTCTGTCAAATAAATAAAATCTTTAAAAAAAAAAAATTTAAAATATTGGATTAAGCTAGGTTCTCTCAAGTTTCTTTACAATTCTAAGTATTCATCCCATAACACATAGGATGTGGAATTCCCCAAAGCTGTCGGTCCTCAGGATGGAAACATTTTGTGCCGTGGTCCCATCTCATCCCGGGCAAGACTGTAGAGGAGCTGTGTGCTAGGGCCAGAAAGATGCCATCACCCCTTTGAGGAGCCCCACACGACTGTTCTCCATCATGACATAGGTCTCCTCCTCTGGGCTCTATCTTTAGGCTTTTGGATCCTGAAATAAGGTGGGAGCATCCTAACTTATGTAACAATCACCACTTTGCTCTTCTCTCTCCCCACACATTTCAAATGATTTTTGCCTGCAGACCTCCAGAACATGGGATAGTGATTCAAGTGGCTGCTTCCCTTTTTATACAAAATGCTTTTAAGGTCACTCTTTCTACACTAAAAAGCAGAAAAGTACCTTAGTGGGTGTCTGGAAATTCCCAAAGCAGCAGTTCCCACCCACACTTGACCAGCACTTCGTGAGTTCCTAGTTTAAAATTGTAGAGTGGCGGTGTCTAGTTCCTCCCGATCTGCAGGCATTACTCTGGGCTCCCAACGGCAAAGAGACTTAAATGCAGAAAGGCTGGCATGCGTTCCCTCGAGCAGATGCTAACTGAACACTTATGACGAGGCAAAGTAACCAAGTAGTTCTTTCACTACCCTTTGTAAGAGAATGCATGACTCAGGAATGCACAGACATCCACAGTTCTTTCCCCCAAATAATGCTGTTGACCTGGAAGTGATTTCTTAGGTGAAATTTCCTTTCCCGCTTGCTGAGAGGGCATGTTGCCATCCAGTCTGAACATGGAACAGAGAAGCGAGGGTTTGACTCATACACTTTCCAGCTCCCGATGCCTCGTCATAGGATCACAGACACTAATCTACGGCGTACCAGCCAGTCTACCTCATTGCCTGCCTGTAGAGCCATACCCAAGCCATGGCTAACTCATGGAAAGGGTTCTATTTTAGGGACCATTCAGGAGAATCACAGACTCCAAGTTTGTCACTTGTCGTTATCAGGAAATGATCTCATGTATTCAACTTAGACCTCTCATAACAGTGTGTCAGTTTCTTACTCAATTCTCACTCAAGGTGGAAACGAGCTGGGCACTCTCTCCGTGATCACTCTTGCCATGACAGTCACTGTGGCGAACGGTGCTGCTGTCACTCGGGGCACCTACCTTTACCTCAGCCACCTCCTTTAATCCTCACAGCAAACATAAATCAGAGGTCTTGTGTTTACCTTTTTAGACACAGGCAAATGAAAACTCAAAGTGATCAAAACGTTTGTCCAAAGTACAGCTAATTAGTAGCAGAGCTAAAACTCAACCCGGGTCTGCCCTATCACCTACTTGTATAATTGAAAGCTGCTCGTTTCCCCCTTTCTTAATCTTCATTAGGTGAATTGTCCCAGTCTTTCATCCTATTTCCTAACCCAGAACTCTATTGCTCTAAATTTGTTGCTAATGTCTGTTTGTTGAGAAGAAGGGGCACTATAATAGTATTTTCTCTGAAACGTACTCTTTTAAGACCTGCCCTTTGGGTTCGGTCTGAGGGGTTGGGGGAAGGAGAGTTAATTTTAAAACCAGGGGAGCAATGTCAGCTCCCAATTCTCTCAGGGGAGGCGATCTGGTTGGAAGGAGCTTAGGAGATTCTCTAGAAACTGTGTTTGCAGAGCAAGCACAGAATTCTTACTTAGATTCCACACTTCTTTGAGTTGCTTTGGTGGGGAGAGAGCTAGGAAGGCCATAGAAAGTGGTTCTAGAGTACCCCCACCCAGCTGCTCTTGATGCTACCCCTCCTGAGGAATTGTGGGCAACAATTATTTTTGGTGGCATATTAAAGTAAATTTCTCTGGAAGCGCAAGGGGTGCATGAAAACACTAACTGTTGGGAATATACAGCTCCTGGGGTGCACAATGGAGCCTGGGAGAGGGTAGGTGTCACGCGGCTTATGAACACAACACAACCGAGTGCTAAGCCAGTTGGGGTCCGAGTGGCATCCATCGAAGGATCTCAGCACTTTTCAATTATAAGCCAACAGTTTGCTTCTGGGTCAGAATGGATCAGAAGGTAAATTGGCTTTTTCAATTTTGCATTTCCAATCTCAGAGACTAGAATCCTTCCTAATTTAATGTTTCAGTTCTCCTATGCAAAGCCCAGGTAAAAAGTCTTTCCTGTTATTTCTGGGTGCTTACCTGATTCAGGGATTTTGACTTCCAAGTCCAAATAGCCTTACTCAGAGAAGTAGCGAAATACGAGTAAATGAGTGGAGTGATTCCAAAATGTGAGTTGCTTCACCTTGTTTCCCCCTCCCTGTGGGCTTCTTCAGTCTGTCTGCACACAGGCACTCACTTCGTCTTCACTCCTCACACTTAGCTCCCTTGTTTCCTCGGTGGCCAGGACTGTAATTGGCCACAGAGGATGGGCAGGAAGAGCGCACACACGTTCCTGACCGTCTAGCAGATACAACTGCATCAAGAAAAGTTGTGCACTATCCGGGCTAAGTGACAAGAGGTAAAACTGTCCTATTCCTTAATCGACACTTTTCCCCGTGAATAGAGAACAAAGGAAGATTCTCTGTGTTCCCCTGAGCAGGTGATACGCCAGCCCGTTCAGGTCCTTGACTCCCTTTCTTTGGATTGTCCTTTGTTCACTCGCTCAGTAAATGTTTCCTAAATGCCTGTCCGGTAAGAGGCTCTGTTAAGTGCTGGAAATGGGAAGAAAGAAAAGGAAGAAAGGAAGGAAGGAAGGAAGGGGGGAAAGGGAAGGAAGGAAGAAGGGAGGAAGACAGGAAGAGGGGCAGAAACCCAGGCCAAATTCCTGTCTTTAAGGAGACTGCAGTCAAGTTCAGGAGATAAGCTGTACAAGGGCCATAGACAGATGCCAACGAAATGACATCGGAGCCTGGTTTTAGAGATGAGGAAAGTTTTCATAAAACATTTCACTTAGACTTCAAAAGCCAGGCAGATGGGAAAAGCACAACCTAGGCTGAGAAATAGCATGAGTCAAGGCTTTGAACAGAAGCAGCAGGTCTGCAGCAGTCGTGGCCCAGGAGAGACCGGAGAGAGGAGGGGGCCGAGGAGTGCTAGAGGGTGTCTGAGGACACATCCAGAAGTCTGGCTTGATGCCTCAGGCAATAAGTTGCCCTTGAATATTTGCAAATTCGGGAGCGACACAATCACCACTGTGCTTGGGGCCAGAGAGAGTGGCAGCTGCTCTGGGTAGCTGGGCGACCCCGCTGCCAGGACCAAGAGCAGGAGGCGAAACCCAGGTGGCCCATGGAACCTGCAGAAGACGGTGGGCAGGGGTCGCAGCACTTGCTGCGTCACCCCTAACCGAGGCATCACCCCTAACCGAGCAGCGCGTCATCACATGGATGGTCAGGGCGCAGGGAGGGAAAGAGAGAGATTTGGGAGCATCCATGTGAAGCCAACGACTGAAAATGTTAAGCTGAATAAATTACCACCCCGAATCCTGTGGTGAAGAAGCAAAGTAAGCCGAGAAGGGTTCTGTTGAAGAGCACGTGTCCGTGAGGGAGAGGCGGGGAGAAGAGCCG
>CM053608.1:3134998-3180174 GCA_028646535.1 Procyon lotor | reverse complement strand
TTTAGTCATCTAGGCCGGCGCCTGTGCAGGAGAGACTGGGGCTCAGGGACCCTGAGCTCATAGATGCTGGGCTGAAGGATCCCGGCTGCATTGCTAGTAGATGCAGGGATTTGAAATCAAGTCAGACTGACCGCAGCTAGCCCTGTGGGGACCACCACACTGCGGGCTGTTTGGTAAACTCAGGGTGAGATAAAGAGCCCGAGAGACGACCTTAGTAACCAGTAAGCATTAGTAAACCTTTGCCTCCCCACACAGCATCTCCACGGCCACCTCGGTGATCCGGACGGCCACTTGGGGACAGCAGAGGTTCAGGGGCAATGAAAAGCTGAGCAGAGGCCGGAGATGAAAGAACCAATTCTCAATTATTCCGTGGGTGCCTAGAGACAAACACTGTGAACTTGTTCCCAGCCTCTGCGTCTCGGGCCAGCTGTCCTCCCCCTGCCCCGCCCTCAGCCGCCACCCGAGGACCTGGCCCTGCGAGTGTATCCGCATGTGTGGGAACAGATGATTTGCCTGGGGTGGCAAAAAAAAATGGACATACATCTGCAGCCCACCCTTGCTGTTACAGACATAGGGTCGCTGCTTTGCCAACCGGCCGGCAGTGTTTCCGAGTTGGGAACCTACGGTGTCTGTTTGTTCTCTCACCACTAACCCCTCAGTTCCTATAAACGCGTTCTGAACTCATGAAGAACAGTACCGTGCGCACCCCAGGCTCCTGAGTTCTCCCTGGGCAGCACTGACTGCGAGGCGTGGTGAGGCCCAGGGAAGCGCTGTGACGTATCACGTTGCTGACTAGGGGGACAGCCCTGAATGGGGACCCGGCGCGCCCGGCCTGCAGCTCAGAGCAACCTCATTGTTGACGCTTCTTCCTTTTGGATGGGGCCTTAGACAAACGATCCTTAACAGCTTTCCTGCTCTTAGGTAAGGTGTAAGGATTCATGGTCACATTTCAACTCAAATAAGTTCCCTAGGAGCCTTCTAAGAGATTAACGTACTTAATTCTTCTCGTACTTTCAGTTGAAAGTGATGGACTCTTCTGGGCCCATTTTATTCTCCTGCTCGCTGGTGAAGGAGCTTTAGAGCCCACTTAGGCACATCTAGAGAGCCCGCTGCTTTCCACCCACGAGTGAAATCATGGCTTTCACCTATTTCTGAAAATTCATGTTCAGAAACTCAGCTGATGGATGAAAGTGACTAAAGAAATCCCAATAGTTTAGACTTTGCTTAAATTAATAGCTGGTTTTACTTTATTCGGGTTCTCAGTTAAAGTGCAATGCAAGAATGGTCTTTGGAATGTTCTCATCTACAAAATCAATCCAAATGAGACTGCCAATGAGGCTTATTGTCTTCGACCACGATAACAATCCCCACTAATTTCTGTGCTGCTGGAACAACGTCCAGAGTCATGATATATTCAAACAGAGACTTTTGCTGTTTAATGTGGTGCCTAATCTCAGTGTGGGTCTGTTTTGCATCCAGCAGGCTTTGTTGGAAGAATCTCCAAGTATTTAATTAACAAAATTAAGAAAACACACATTAAAACACTGACAGGGGCATGAAATGAAAACTGCTTACATAAATGTGGACTTCCACCTGTATTATCTCATTTCATCTTCCCAAGTAAAATGGTGATGTAAGCGTTCTCCTACTTCATCAACAAGGAAACGGAAACTTGTAGGTATTCACTGATCTGTTGGAGGCCACACAAGTAGTCATTTGCTGAGCGCGCACTTGGATGGTTTGACTCAAGTCCTACCAGGGACTCCGCTTTGCTAAGCAGGAGGAGAGTGGTGGGGAGGCTGGGTGCTATGAGCCTGGAGGAGGGAGAGGTCCTGGCACCCTTCTCAGTGAAGGAAGCTTGTGGACGACGCACAGCTTGAGGAATGGTAGGATTTGAGGAGTCTGGAAGGTGCAGCCAGGAAACCATAGGGCTGGTTTCTACTGCCTGACCAAGAAACACTAGTTGACGGAGGGAAGGATGAGTGAATGAGGATGGAGGGCTTCTGAGATCCAGAATGATCTAAGAGGATAGGAAGGTGAAGACCCCCCTGGCGTGCTGAGGGGACACTGACAGGACAGTGGCTCTGGGAGGGGTTCTGTCTCGAGGAGCAGAGGAAGAAAAGAGCGGGGAGGCCCTCTGCGGGTGTGCAGGGAACTGGCACCAGGCCAATAAAGGCAGAACTGAAGAACTTTATCCTGAAAACAATGGGAAGCCAATGGCCACCTGTGGGGACGTGATGGGACAGAGCCCAGTGTTTTAGGAAGACGAGCAGGGACTAAAACCCAAAACATAGAGAAACATCTGATGCTCTTCATTTTAATAGCCTCATCCCGTGCCCCTCAATAGCCTCCTGTCAGCTTTTCCATCAATAGGAAACCCAGGACTTGAAGGTCAACCTGGCTCGGGGGGAGCAGTAAGGTTTAAAGAAAACAAAGTAAAAGAAACAACTTTCAGACTTTCTGTTCTTGACCTGTACCCAAAGAGATCTGTTATATGGTCACTCTTTTCATTAGGATTTTTAAGCTAATCAGTAAGGTTTATAAAGATTACAAAGCTTTCACTGCAGAAATAATTAAATGAAGTAATTTCCTATGTCTAAAGTGATCAAATATGCTTCTGAAATTAGGAAAATGCAGGCTTATCATAAAAATATAGCTGTAATGAAACTGTATGGCTTTATTGATTTTATTACAAAATATTTCCTTTTTGCCTTCTAACTCGCAATGAAATGCTGATTTGCTTTGAAATAAAATATGGAAAAATGCTTGTACTGTAGGAAGCTTGTCCCTCTAATGGGTGTCTTGCTCACTAGAACAGTATTTTGGCTGTGTTGGAGCACATTGAAAGGAATTAGATTTAGCTTTGCCAAAATTTCACTGTGAAAGACTTTGCTCTAACAGTGTTTTATTATATTCTTATTGAACTTCAGCCAGTTGAAAATAGAATCTCCTCACCATCCTTTTAAATTAGCCTTAAACTGCAGACAAAAGACAAAAATCAATGTGCAAATTTAGCTCCTTGCACGCAGTTTCTTAAGAAATTTACCCTGGTGCTAATATGCAGCACTCATAGATAATAGAACATAGAGTAATTGGAAATTTTAAAGTAACATCTCTTATTCAATTTAGGGCCATTTAAGTGTCTAGTAAGTCCTATACAGAAATTGTTTCGCTAATGCTACAGGTTATACCTAGTCTCTGCCTATGCCTCAGTTCTAACTCGAAAAAACTGTCCCCAATATGTTTCCTCTGCCTTGACAAATTATGGTGAAATTCGGAGCATCAAGCTATAATGAAGACTGTTAGAAAAAAAGTAGTGCCTTAATAATGCTACAATATATTTAATATTTCATTATAACTGCAAAGAGCTTAGGGGACCCAAACAGGAGGAAGGGCGCGTGCGGGTGCGGGCGCGCACACGCGTGCACATGGCTCATTCCCATCGGCCACCCCAGGTCTGACGTCTCCATTTGCTCCAAGTGGTCCAGATGCAGGGAGTTCTGAAACAACTCTTCGGGGAGGAAAAAAAAACCAAAAACCTTTGAATTTCTTAAAATAACCATCAGACCTAGACTAGTTAGCTCAGAGCCTCACCTATCCCGCTCTCCTCCAGCCACGGACAAGAGAGATCCGCAAGATCAGGAAACACAACCTCGCCTGACTTAGGGCGCTGCTATGAAGAAATGTATGCGAAGGCGCTGGGCGGTGCGAGGAGGGAGAGAAAGCTGACGGTCCCTGGAAAAGACAGTGCCCCGGGCTTCGCAAGCAAGTGCACCAGCCTATGGCAATGATAAGAAGGGAATGACCTGGTGGGCACACGGAAATGGGACAAACAGTGCAAAGTAGGCCAGACCACTCAAGATTTGTCTCCTGGCCCGATACCTGAAAGGCTGGGAGGGCTGGGCCAGAAAGGCAGTGCAATGAGCAGAAACCAAAAAAATAGAGGAGTTAACGGAGCATGCGCGGCCCAAACATCAACAGCCAGGGACGGTGGGAGAGTCCCTCCCTCCCCATCCGGCAGCCCCGTGGGGCTCGGAGAGAGGAAGAGAAAAGAGCGATGGGGTTTACTTGGGGTTGTCATGCTCGATTTTTTACAGAAAACAGTAAGTGGGAACTGGCCAGAATAAGCCTGGATTGTGATAGAAAATGAAACCAACAAAGAAAGATCGGAGGGACCTTGTTATAAAACAACCCACCCGACTCCTTTAACATAGGGACATCTTACTAGGATACGTGAGGCTCGGGTCTTACGTTCAGCCTGAGTAGAGCCCCAGGATAGTTCCCAGTCATCCTAGGAAATCTAGATTTTTCAAATGAACTGAGCTTGATGATGTTTAAAGGCTGTTGCTTTAATAATCAGTACCTTCCACTGCAAAGATATTAACCAAGTTTTAGGAAAATACTGGGTGATTACACAGAATCTCATAAGCAAGAGAACAACCGGAATGGCCACAGAGAAAACCGGTGGCCTGGTTACAGCTTCATCGTCTTGTCATCACCACCCAAGAAGATCCTGAAGGAAATACCTGGATCATCAGCCCGACCCCACTGAAACCGTCCCATAAAATTCCAAGCAACCTCCTCAGCTTGGGTGCGGCCTTAATGGAAATGAGGTTTGCAGTCACAGAGCAGACGTTCTTTTTTTTTCTTTCTGGATCTCGATCGATTTCCTGATTCCAAGTGCCCACTCTGCCCAGCCCGGTCCAGTCGGGACACTTGCAGTCAATTCGGGGAGATAATTTTGCCACAGTGAGGTTGAAGCTACCGCTCTGGTTTGTTCCATCCTCTGCCTCTATTCTCAGGCCCCGGAAGTGACGCTGTCTCCCCCAGGTGGGGGAAAGGGCCCACGCCCCGCCTTTGTCAGCTGCAGCCCAGCATAGTCTTCCTCAAGTGGTGACCGGGCCATTCTGCTCCCGCTCACTCCACCACGGCTGGTAAGCCCTGGCACTGCGCGTGACTGACCGTCCTCTCGAACCCTCCTGATGGGCCAGCTAGCCCACAGCTTCTGTGGTGTATCCACTTCTCTGGCAAGCTTTTGGATCTACTCTCTTCTGCTCGGAATGGTTGATTCCAGAACCCTGGGCCAACATAGCCCCCCTGCCATCCATGTCTCCACAGCCCCCCACAGTCCAGGGATACAGGCTATGCCCGGGTCTAGAGCTGCAGTGAGAAAGCAATATTCCATTGTCTCCCCTCTCGGATTTCCCTCAAAGTTCTCCCTCATGCAGCTAGCACAGGTTTTCCCTACTTTGCCCCAAGCAGATCTTCTCTGCCTTATATCCTTGCCAAGATTTTGGGTTCTTGGTTCCATGGGTCGAGTCCCAGCCCCCCTCACTTGGAACCTGTTGTGCCTCCTGGCCCAGTGGAAGAAAGTCCACATCTCAGACGAATCCCCTTTGCACCCCAGCCCCATCTCATGGACTCAGAAAGGACAGTCCCTTGCTCCAACTTGGTTTGATAAAATTCACTTCTCTTCAGCAAACATTTACTAACCACCACTCTGCTCCCCGCCAGCTCCCCTTCTGGCGCCATTCTGTCCAACTCCTGATTGGCACAGACAGCAAGCATTTAATCAGCCTCAGTCCTCCGCCCACCCGCAGTACACCCAGAATGATGACTTTGACGGTTACTGGTGGGCATCAGTTTTCGACATTGTCCTCTTTGATCGTTCTCTGCTCCCTCGAGTTCTCGGACTCATCCCCCCACGCAGTCTGGAGTGGCTGCTGTGCTCCACACTCTCCTGGGCAATTTCATCCCCTTCCCTTCCAGGTCAGAGGATCCTGGGTCTATTTTTTTAAAAGCCTGCTCTCTCCTGAATACTAACTGATGTTCTCAACTGCCTTTTAGACCCCCAAAACCCAGTAGGGCCAAAATCAATTCATGGTCTGTTTCCTCCTATTTGTCGCATGCCCAATATTTATTAATAAATTGGTCACTTTGCCGCCCCTGCTGGGACCCCAGAGCTATCTTGGGTGCCATCCTCTTGTCACCAGCCACATCCAGTCTTGGGAATTCAACTGGGAAAGGCTTCCTCATGCTCTCCTTCCATGGCCTCTGGCTGAGTTCAGACTCTCCCCATCAACTTCATCTCATTTCTGGCTTGGCACGTGGTTCTCCTAACTGAGACTTCACAGTTCTGTCTTTGTCGGTACACCTGCCCACTGCCACAGGAATTGCCTCTCTAAACACCAGATCGCATCCGGGTGCTCCTTGGGCAAAAACAAAACTCCCAATTGCCAATTTGCGGGTAGTTTGGGGTTGCGTGCGTTTATACTAAATCTTTTCCTAAAGAGAGTTATCTGATCTGTCTGCAAGCACAATCCTGGCTTGCTTCTTAACACAAGGGGATAAGCCCCGTATCAACCATTCTTCGTGTAGGAAAGGTTCTCCCAAATAATTATCTTCTTTGACTTGAACACAGTAGGCATTTACCAAATGTTTAGTCAGTGTTGAATTGACTTGGTCCTGCATTGGTTGCTTTGATGACAGCCGATGCTAAACCTGTACCTGACCAAAATGACTGGTTAATAACTCTGAATCCAGGAATCTGTATTTCAGCCCCCAAAGCTGCCGTAGAAAATCAATGTACTCTCCTAGATGTGACCTTACTAAGATTCTGACCTGATGCTGCGGTATCTGCTCGGCTTCTTGGGCGAGCGTCCAACTCTTGATCTTGGCTCAGGTCATGATCTGGGGATCGTGGGATCGAGCCCCTTGTTGGGCTCTGCGCTCAGCAGGGGGTCTGCTTGAGAATTCACCCTCTCCCTCTGCCCCTCCCCCCAACTGTATGCACACAAGCTCTCTCTCTCTCTCTCTCTCCCTAAAATAAATAAATCTGGAAAATGGCATCAGATTTTTTTTTTTTTTTGAAAGTCTAACCCCTCCTTTATAAGTATGGGCACTGGGCAACAGTCTGAAAGACTGTTCCTAGGAAACAGGACCCATACCAAAGAATTGGCCTGGAAACCCAGAGATCCTCTCTCTGGCTTGGAAATGCAAAGAGTTTTTGAATCTGTGGTTCTAAAGGGCAGCCTCCCCATTTTCTACAGGTGGGCCTTCCCCTGCTTTGTCTAGTTTCATTTTTATGATACACTCTGCACCAAAATTTCCTCAGTAGTTGCAAGCCCTTATATATTGTTCCTTCAAAACACAGTTGTTGTCCATCTAGTTATCATTTCGAAGTAGCAAAAGAATTTTTTTATATATAGCAAGCTCAAGGACCTTTCCAAAGGCTATTTACTTGTAGATATTTACTAAGAATGACTAAGGAATGTAAGCTAGAACTTGAGAAACATCTTCTACATTTCTGTTTTTCTCGTAAGCAATCAACAGACTTTCCTTAGAAGTAGTAGAGACCATTCCCTTTTAGCCTAACAAAATATGGGGGGGATATTTTTTTTAAATGTCAAAGATAGTGAAGTGGAAAGATATTGCCCAAAACATTCTGCCAAAGAAACGAAAGTGGAGATTTAGAATTCATGTATAAAACCCCCTTTGTAGGATCAAAGACAGCATCACCTGCGCCACTAAATTCTGTGTCTAACATAATTTTGTTGAAGAGGAATCAGGCACGAGATGAACCGATAAGAGGTTTGCTCACAAATACATAACAGCCGTGGTGATGACTTCTGGTTTTAGGCAACGCGATTCTGTGGGTGAAACTGTCAGCCAGTTTGTTAACAGTGTTTTAAGAATCCCTTTATAGATCCATGGGGGGGGAGGAAAAGGATCTGTCACTGCCTGGGCATTTATTATGTACCATATTCGAGAAGAACAGAAACGGACTAGATGTTTTGTGCCCTGCACGCTTCCTATCTGCTACCTTTAAAGGCTGAATGACCTCGCCGATCATTTATTGTAGCAAATGCTTCCACAAACACTTAGCTTACAGACTGCTAGTCTCTCCCATGGTCCTTTTCACAGGAAACACAACATGTTCCATTTCATTTTCGTTTAGAAAGTTGGGCATGGCGGTCCGCCCGCAAGCTAACTCCATGTTGGTTTCATGGGAAAGAGACACCAATGAGTTTTGTGAAAATGTGTTCTGGGGCACTTGGGTGGCTCGAGTTGGTTAAGCGTCTGCCTTTGACTCTGATCATGATCCTGGGGTCTTGGGATCAAGCCCCACATGCTGCTCCCCCTGCTCATACTCTCTCTGTCAAATACATAAATAAAATCTTTCTAGAAAATGTATTTAAATGCAAGCACCAAACCATCAGCTCCAACAGTCAGCTGCTCCCAGGACCGCGCTCACCCAGTGTCAGTGATGGACAAGGGCTGGCCTTCATGGCCCCAAGTCTATGGAAATGCTGACACACTGGTCTCACCAGACATGCTTGGTTAATGCTTGCATGGTCAGGCTCACGGGTGGCCTGTCGCTTGTTTTTGTGAGTTCTATCTGGTAACCACAAAAGCAGTAGAATCCACCAATAAAAGTAGAAGAAACAGAATCTGAGAGAAGAATGATAACTGCAAGGAGGCAAGGTCAACCGTCCTCAGAAGAAAGTAGGTTTCACGTGTAGGTCGTAATAATGTAATTGGTTTTCCCTTCTCAATAATAGGCAAGTGAGGAAAAACAGCTCATTGCTGTCTACCCGGCAAGGTTTTAATCTGTGAATCTTACCAGCAATGACTCATGAGTAGCCTATTAGGAGCCAGAAAACTTGCCTAAATGTAATACAAATAGAATTTCAAAGGAAAGGTGTAAGTATTCTTCAACAAAACTCAAAGTCCCCAAACATCTGCATGTGTGTTTGCTCCTCAAAAGCACAATCATAAAGGTGGGGCCCATCAACAATGGTCTGCCTTGAGCCAAATGTTTGAATCTAAGTTTTCTAAAGCTAAAATACAGATTAAGGAACAATCCGGTTGATGCAAAGATTTGCATTAGACTCCAGTGCTCCAGCAGGCCCCCCAGGAGGGGACTTAGTCTCTTAAGCAAAGAGCCCAATGCACTGAAGTAATTCTGAAGGTTAAATATGTCTGGAAATTGTCTAAAGGCCCTGCACAGCGACACAGGGGACCTGGAAGGAATGTGCTTTCTTATGAAATCTGAATTTCTTTCCTTAGAGAAGGTAAAAATGATCCATTTTCTACTTTTCTTCTGATCAGTCTTCAAAGGTCAAAAACATTAACAAGAACAAAAGTTAATGAGAACAAATGAACCCCCCACTACAGAACCTCAGCAAAATCCATGGCGAGGCCCAGCCTGGAACAGGGCAAAAGTTTAAGGTGCTCTCTCTTGTGTTTTATCGGGTCATCTATTCTGTTAGCCCGCCCAAAAGACAAAGTCAAAACCAATTGACTTCTTTCCCTGATGATTCCTGTCTTATTTTGTCTTCTGCTAATGAAGCCCACAAAGGCCAACGCAAGTGTGTTCAGCCAACGCTCCAATGTTGCTCTCCTTTATAAAGTTTTTGACCCAAACAACCTCTTAGCGATGTTTTCTGTGCTCCTGAAACAGCCCAAATGGGAAATCCCTTATTTCACATTTATTGGAATATTGACATTAAAATAGCATTTACATATTATTATTATTATTTAAATGGCTTGGGAAAAATGTTACTTGAACTCAAGTTAGAAAAGGCGTGATTAGCTAACCCTTAGTTCAGGAGAACAATGTAAAATATGAGCATCTTTTTCTCAACTCTTCCACCTGGATGGACACTCATACCGCAAACACAATACTAAACAAACTCATCATTATCTCTTCGAATGCTCCAAATCAAATTCCCTCCATCCTCTGCACCAGATTTCTCTAAAAGACCCTACCTGGCTTCACCTAGGTGTCATCTGACTTTCCCCCTTTCTCTGACCTCCACGTCTCTCTATTCTGCCTCAACACCCCCGGTGAGGTGCCCCGCCTCCCAGTCCTCATCACCTTGCCCAGGGCTAGAGTCCTGCTCAGATCCCATCTCCCAGTTTGGACTGTACTAATCCCCTCTGCACGGCCATCGTCCAGGGCAGTCAGTGCCCCTCTCTAGCCTGTCTCTTCTCTTGAGTGAAGGCACCTGGTCCTTCAGAAGGTTTCCCTTAGCTCTAAGATTGCATGTGTGTGTCCTTCAGCCGTGAGACCCTGTGATTCTAGCTTCACTTGTATCCCCCATTATTCTTAGCCAGGCACTTCGCCTCATTTGTGGACCATACCTCACACTTTGTTCTCACTCTGTCCATCAACAGAATGCCGCCACCTCCCCATTCCCACCCTCCAACCCTAACCCTTTGTGCTTCAAGACTGTTCTCAGGAAACCTCTTAGCTGACAACATTTCCATCCATCTCTTTTTCTCTCCACTGAGGCGACACTTCATCACTGTCTCTTATGAAATATACCCTTTGCCTTGCCCATGTTACCCTCGTCTTGTACCCCAGAGTAGACTGTAAGCTTCTTGAAGACTATGGCTTCCTCCTCTCTCTCAGGATCCCCTCCCAAACCAGCGGTGCCTTCCACGCAGTAAGCACTGAGGGAGTATTTGTTGAACTGATTTCAATTAATTCAGTTTTTAACTGAATCAAGCAAAGGATGTCACAAGCTTGCTTTTATAACTAAAGGGAGCACAGTTCTGCAGCTGTCGACGGAGTCTCTGGGGGTTGGAGGGAACAACACGGGGAGAATCCTCAGAAGCCAGCTGACTGCTGGTCAAACCAGGTGCAAGTTGGGAAAAATTCTATAGTGAATGAAGGAAAATAAGATGCCCAGTGGAAAAGAATACCGACATTCTTGCAGATGAACCTTTAAGTATTATTTTTACAAAGAATACAAGGATTATTTCAGTTCCCTTGTTGACTCGTTTGTATGTTCTTCCTACAGATACTTTCGGAAAAAGACCTATTGTTTGTTTTTCTCTGTGCTGACACAGTAGCCATTGTTTATAACTGTAATCATAGCACACATAGTTGAAAATGTGGGATCGGGGACAAGCTGTATTTCCCCCTCTGGTTATTTAGACACTGAATACTGTGTTCTTTATGTCTTATCACAGCTCTTTTGTCAAACATTTAATGATTTTTTTCCCCAGACAAATTTGTAGTTTGTTATCAACCATAAAAATGTCTTTATTGCCTTGTTTTTAAACATTTAAACTTAGGTATGTATGTCTCTAGATGAGCATGAATTAAGGTGTTTATTTCATTTTAAATACATTTTTTATTACGGTGTATAAAGCTAGATTTCTCCAACAAGGATGGCTTATGTAGAACTATATTTAGACTTGATGAAAATACGTTTTATTTTAGTATGTGTTTATACCTTTTTGGGAGGGTGGTTTTGCCTGTCGGTTCCCAGGTCAGGTGTGTTGAGAGCATTTGTCAAATGTTAGACAGGCGCAGACATCTGTAACTTTGTGCAGCCTGTGGCTGTCACTAGATTTCCTGCTGCAGCAATGATCTGACACACTTCTCCACTCCTGGGATTTCCATTTTTCCAAATGCCCAAGATTTCTTACTCTTCTGTAATTCATAAACCTGAGACCCAAGCCTTTGGGAAATAAAAATTTAAAAAAAACACCTTTTATAACAGCACAAATAGTAACTCTTTGTTTTTCCTGGTTTAAAAAAATTACAATATGTTTCTTGATGTGACATTTGAAGGCTTTAATTCAAATGAATATTTATGACAAATAAAATAAATTTCAAACACATTTGGCATGTAACTTCAGGGCGATTTTAAAGTATCCATTTTTTAAGTTGGCGGTGGAGTCCACAAAAAGTCTTAATGTGCCACTTTATATTTTTATGAATATCAAATTATAGAACATATTTTGCTGCTCTTACCATTTCCATGAGACTTCACTTAGATTGAAGGGATAAAAAATGATTGTCAGTCTTTCAGATGCCTAGAGGGAAACCCTCTCGTTTTGTTTTCAATTTGTTTTCAAGGGCTGATTTAAACTTTTTAAGGACAATGTGTGAAAAGACAAGGTCAGAGTGGGTACCTTCACCATTTTTCAACTTGGATTGCTCTAACTTCTCTTACAAAGTATGAAACACTACTAGCAAGGCAGTTTTTCCCAGGGACTATGAGACAATTTTTAAGACTCCAGATATTGTGTACAAAATGTGGGCCATATATAATCTTCCTTGAGAACAGGGATTATCAGCTTTCAGCTAAGGAGGGATGTAGAAAACATAAAGCTTTGTATTATTTATTAAGTAGGTATTATTTTCCTCAAAGATAATTTTGTAAGTTTTCATAGCATTAAAAATTGTCCCAGCATGTCATGTTTTGAAAGTTATTCCTGCAAGCATTTCAAATAAAAATGTATTTTCAGTGTCATACATATTTTAGATACGTTGGAAGACATGTAGAATCAGAGACTTCTTCAAAAACATGTTGGATTAGAAGTCAATCTCTCAATACTGGTCTTCCTGGATGACAAGGAAGGCATCTGTGCTGGAGACTGAACCCAGCTCCACTTTCCAGAGATCCCATAGCCAGTGTCCCTAGTAGCTGTGTTTACTTGGATGCCCCAGAACTTGGTTTTAATTATTTCTTTTAGTCTGTTTCTTTCTATCTTTTATTCTCCAACTCCCTCCCCTTCAGAGCTCTCCACCTGTCTTCATTTTGGTCTTTCTTTCTCACAGTGGGGCCCCTGAGAACTCCTCAGCTGGTGGGTGCTCACAGCCACGTGTGCCTGCCCATCACACACAGGACAGGCTTACGGGGCCGTTCTGCCCCCGGTCCTTTGCCCTGGATGGAGCGCCGCTGGGGTTAGTCTGCATTTGGAGTCCTACTGGCACACCTACACGGAAGAGGTTGCCATTTTTCTAGGCCATGGTTGCTTCAATCATCTCAATAGCCGTACTGTAAAGGCACCCATACCCAAGTATTTTGGAGTTACTAAAAATAGTTATGAAAATTAGGATATGCAGACCTACTTGGCCACTGGGAATTAGGCCAACTGCCCCAAGTCAAGCATACTCTGCTTCCTCCCTCTCTTTCTACCTCCTTCTCTCTCTCTCTCTCCCTCTGTATCTGCCCCTTCCTTGTCATCAATGCATGGTATAGGCTTCGGACATTTAGGGGTATTCCAGGAGGTTCCTCCCCTAAATTTATGTCTTGCCTTCTCTCTTGAGAATGGTCCTCTTCAACTTTCATCTTGATGTAGACTTGTCCTCCAGAGATAAGCCGCTGCCACTGACCCTCAGCTCTCACTCTGTTCAAAATGAGGCAATTTTTCAAAGGTAACAATTGAAGGAGGCTCTTTGTCCATGCACAGGAAAGATAGTATTTAGGGCTGTTCTGGTCCTCTCAACCAAATACAGATGAATGGCATTTGGTTATTTTTGTATTTCATTTTAATATTCTACAAATTACAGTAGCTAGTTATTGATTTCCTTTATAATTTCTTAAATTTCAGTCTCATCTTGAAGCATTAAATCCAAAGAGAATGGTGCTAAGTAAGTGGTTAACTGTATACACCACCCTGACCACATTTCTGAGACTGTCTCTTGAGTTCAGTTCTACTTACGCAATAAATCTGACCGTGAAATCCACTAAGACATGAGACATCATGAAATCTACTAAGACATGAGACATCATGAAAGACAATAAGACACTAAGACAGTGAAGACATCGTGAAAGTCACTAAGACAGTGAAGACATCATGAAAGACACTAAGGCAGTGAAGACATCATGAAAGACACTAAGGCAGTGAAGACATCATGAAAGACACTAAGGCAGTGAAGACACCATGAAAGACACTAAGGCAGTGAAGAAGAGCACTGAGCCACCTTCCTCTTTCCTTTTCATGTGTCTCGATAAGTTCATGTTTTCAATTTCATGCAGCTTCCTTTTGCTAGCCACCAAGGATTGCCCACTCCACCCCATCTGAACCCCTTTTCCTAGAAATACACTTTAGAGACTTTTTACACTCAGGGAAAATAGGCAGACAGGGATCCCACTCGTACCAGCACTACCTGGAGTCTCAACAGCTAAGGACAATTAAACACCTGGCCCTGCCTCCCATCTGCTCTCCCCTCACCCCCATTTGAACCTTACTGTCCCTCCACACTATCACCCCATTTGAACCTTACTGTCCCTCCACACTATCACCCCATTTGAACCTTACTGTCCCTCCACACTATCACATTGTTCTCCGGAAGTCAAGTGTCAGTCCCCACCACCATTCTATGGTTGCTCTCTTGGAGAGCCATGGCCTTGGTATTATCAGATCTGAACTCTTTCTCCTCAGAGCCTCTTCTTTGACTGGCTGACGACGCAGACCTCCTTCTATCTTGGCCTGGCTTCTGAGACTTCCCCTCACAGCTCGGCAAGCATTCCTCTTATCCTTCTCTTCTTCATTCTCCTGCTCCCTGATGAGCATTGGCGCCTCTTCCGGTCACAAATCTGTGAGATGGCCTCCATGGCCTCTGTGCTGATCACTCGCATGTTTGGTTCTTGCTCAAACTCTGCCTCTGTGCCTCGCTTCCCCACCCAGCGTTTTCCCTGCCTCACCCCAGGGCCACATGCAGAACAACATGTCCAAAATCAAAGCCATCGTGTTCCTCGTAGAGTCTCTGAAGGAACTAGATGATGATGCTCACTTATCAGTTACGTGCAGGGCAGGTACGAACACATACATCCCCTCTGAAGTGAACACTGTTACTATTAACAGCCCCTGATAGATTGATTGTCTCCGCTAATGACATTGCCCATCCTCTGCTCAACCAGCGTCTGCGTCTTACAATGACCCTTGACTCCTTCCTCTCCTTTCCCCACATCCCTTCTACTGTGAGGCCCCTCATGTTCCAGGGTTACTAGACACTTTTCTGTAGCCTCACCTTACTGTGAGACCTTGAACAAGTTGCTGAACTACTCTGTTCTCTAACTCTGCAGAAACAAAATAGAAGTGATGAAATCTGCCTTAGCAGGACTTGGGACGGCATTAGGGCCAAACCACATCTATAAACAGTAGACCAGTCATGCTTGGCACTTGGTCATGGATAAATATCACCTCTTATTGATAGTTTCTACAGTTCAAGAAGGAAGAAAATCCAAGAAATAAGATATAAACCAATATATCTCTATATAACAAAAGACCTGGGATGAGTAGGTGTTCAAAAGATAGACAGTGAGATAAACAGGTAGGTAGGTGATAGACAGACAGACAAGCGGATAGAAACACTAGGATGATATGATGGAATGACACAAAGCATAAATGGAAAATATGGCAAGGGGAGAAAACAAATAGAAAATAATATGTTGAATTTACGGCTGTATTATTGGCTATATTTTTATTTTTTTATTTAAAAAGTTGAGCCTAAAATTTTCAAGATAGTTTCCTTTTCCCCAGGAAAGAAGTACATATCTTATTAGTGATTGTTTAATTTTTTTCACAGTAGAAGTTTTCCTTTCAAATACAGTCACAACTGACTTTCCATTGGTGCTAATAAGTTCTCATCTCTTTGGACATTTTCGGTGCTTTCAGCTGTTTCCAGAGCACAAATCTATTTTGAAATCACCTTTAGCTATAAAGGAAAAAAAATGCCATCTGTAAATGCTTTTGTCTAGAGGTATAGCATCAAAATAAAGTCCCACTCAATCACCGTCCTTATGAAACTGATGGCGATTTTCTATTCTTACTTTAAATTTTCTCTCATTACCTTCCATTTTAAGGGAACTGACAAGGGGACGTTTCAGAGCAAAGGCTATCTTGTCTTTCAGTGGAACATAGAATTAACCACATCCAAATGGAAATTAAAAAGAATAGTTCTCCAGTCCATGTCAAATGCACAAAGCCGAAAGTGTGAAGTTGCAATGTCATATAAAGCATTTTGAAACATAGAAGACACTACACAAGGGTACTAGCCTTTTTAATATTACAGAGGAAGAGGTTTCTAGATATGCCTTTATCTGTGTGACTCTCCCAATTTCTGATAATGCATGCCAGTGTCTTCAGGGAAATTGGAATTAATGTAAAACCTTTTATCCAGTAATACTCTTTCTCTATGGAAATAGCCATTTTAGTGCAGTCCTTCAGTGTAGCACGTGTCTTCACCAAATGAGTGGAGCTATTTATCCTTTAAAATGATTTTTAGATTTTTAGTTTTAGGAAACTGAGGCTCGGAGCAATTAAGGCTCTAGGTCACAGTCACATAGGCGGAAATGGCCCATGCAAAATGCAAACCCAGGAAGTGTAGACTAAAGGCCTCATCCTGACCCAACAAGCGGGGTGCCTCCTGAGCACTTCTTGGAGAAGAGGAGTGAACAGTGGATGGGGGGTAAACAATGTGGCCAGAATGAAATGTCCTTGAGAGGGTGCCTGGGTGGCTCAGTGGGTTAAGCTTCTGCCTTTGGCTCAGGTCATGATCTCAGGTCCTGGGATCAAGCCCCACATCGGGCTCTCTGCTCAGCGGGGAGCCTGCTTCCCCCTCTCTCTCTCCCTGCCTCTCTGCCTACTTGTGATCTCTCTCTGTCAAATAAATAAGTAAAATCTTTAAAAAAAAAAAAAAAAAAGAAAGAAATGTCCTTGAGAAAGAGTGTGTAAGGGTAAGGTTCGAATTCCTCGAATCCTTCCAGAGCTCATTTCCTCCTCCTCCCCAGAGGTAACAACTATGCTATATAGTTCTTAAACTTGTGTGTGTGTGTGTGTCCATACAACATACTTAAACATACACATACATACACAGAGATATGTATATATCCATACACACACATATATATATACAGTTAGAGTTAAATGTATAGGTAATATATGTTACTGTATAGGTAATATTTCAGACATTTTAAACTTTATTAAGTGACATATAGTGTATATACATGTATATATTTGTGAAACTTTCATAAGGATACAAAACATTTGGCCATTAAAGAATAGACAATGACAATGTATTTTTTTAAATTTTAAAAATTTAAAAAATGGTGTCAGAAATGTTATACTTGGAAGGGCAGAAAGGGAAGAAATTTATTTCGATAAAGGCTGAGAATGAGAGGAAACTTTTACAGAATCTACATATAGTTTTTATTTTAAAAATTGGAAAAAAGTAATGTGACTAACTTTCTTCTCATCTGGAAAGGGGAAGTCCTAGGCCTGCTAGTTCATAGAACCTGTAGCAGCCCCTGAAAAGGGTATTTTTCTCTTGGAGCCATCAGAAACTGGGACACGGGCATCGCGTCAGGATGAGACCCCCCCACCCCCACCCAGGGTGTGCAGACACGCACGCGTGTGCACGTGCACACACACGCACGTGCACACACACACACATGCACACACACCTGTCCCAATGTCTACATGTCTGATTCCATGATCTGTAACATTTGCGTGACCTCACTCTGAGGCAAATAGTGTTAACCTTGGACTTTAAGCGCCAAGGGTATGAATGTGGGCACGTGTCGCATACTTCTAAGTTCATGCATACTTTCCGAACAGCACATAGCCATGAGTAGGAGAGGAAAAGGGATTGAATTGCATGAGTGGCATTCCAGATGTAGCGATAGAACTACAGCAGGAGTCCCTTTTCTAAGTTAGGTCAAACGTTCACCTTTTATTGCTCAAAGCAAGAACACCTGATCATAATGATTGGTAAGCCAATGAATACTAAAAATCCTCAGGAGCCTCAACATTCTTTGTTTTGGATAGCATCTTGAGGGCGTGGCCAAACATCCTGGTTTGTTCCAGACTGGGAAGGTGGCCCGGACACGGGGCTTTCAGTGCTGAATCTGGGAAGGGTGGTGAGCCTGTTGTATGTCCTTGTAGTGGGACGGCGGAGAATGGGCTGCCTCACTTGCATTCCTGGGCAGCCTGACACTCGGGCCTCGGTCCATTGCCAGCAACCAGAAGCCTGGGTCTGGGCTGGATCCACAGAGCATGGAGCCCTACCTGTCAGCAGTTTCGTGTCCTTTGAGTTCTTTCTTAACGTTTCTAATCCTCCCATGACAAGGCTTTCATGCATTCTGTAGAATGAGTTTCCATAAATGAGACATTAATTATTTCTTACCTTATAATCCATAAAACAATGATAAGGAAAATGAAAGTGACAGAAACATATGGAAAAACACTCTTAAAGCAGCATTATGAAAAAAAAAAGGCATACATTTACAGAATTGTTAAAACTTTTAATTTACAGGGAGGATTCATAAGCTCATTTTTACACTTCATTGGGGTACATATGTTTTATTAATTCTTATTAGTATGTATAATTTTTTCAAGGATGAAGAAGTCTTAAATATCAATAGCTTCTCAAGCAGGTCTCTTAGTCCTGCCCTCTGCCGGCACATGTCTATGTCCCGGTTTCTCCAGACACAGCACCGTAGAGGGATATGGGTGCTTCCTGCGGCCCAAGGAATTACAGGGTGATGCCCCTCGTCGGGAGCCCTGTGAGAGATCTAGCTGTGGAAAGACAGTCTCCCTGTGACCTTCGGGCATGGGGTGGGATTAAATCACCCAGCTCACCGATGCCTTTCGTACCTACCTCCTGCCCAGTTCTACTTAACAAATATTCACTAATAGCCACAGGTGCTCGGGGGGAAAGAGGGGAACAAGCCAAGACCCCACACTCGAGGGAGGAACGCCTTGCCCCACAAGTGCCTGAGCTTGAAAAGCAGACTCACAGAGCCTCTGTCCCACCGTGTCACCTGTCGCTTGGGACCAGCAACAGTCACTGTTCCATTTCCACGTGTGGAAAATGGCACATGAACCGACCTTGAGGGGGTCTCTGTAAGCATCAAATACATGCAAGGGCCCCATGTGCCCGAGGCTCGTTACAAATGCCGGTCGCTATTTCTGCTCCTTGATAATTAAGGAGCGCTGGTTTAGCGGGGGAGACAGAGATGCCTACGCAGTGATCTTAGAGGCCAGGCTGTGAAGTCAGAGGCAGGGGAGTTATGAGGCAGGACGGTCGTGGGGTTGGAGCTGGACCCTGAAGAGCAAGAGTTAGAGTAGCCCGCAGGGGGGTCAGAGAGTGAGAGCACAAGCCGTTGGGGGGGGGGGACAGCTAGAAGGACGGGTCTATAGGTCCTGTGGCTCAGAAGACAGTGTGTTCGAGGAGCTGGTGATGGGAACCGTCCCCACTGCCCCCCACCCTGGGGCAGCAGGGGAGGGGGCACAGAGGAAAGAGGGAGGCAGGCCAGGGCTTCACGTATTCGCCGGTGGATGGTTAGAAACTCCTCAGTAACTAAGCAATAAAAACGAAATCGGCCCAAGTGGTGAGCCCCATCCAGCGAATGACCTCTGGTTCCTCTCTGGTCCCAGCACCGCCATGTCTATCTTTTGCTGCAGCTAAGACATTATGTGAATATGGGTGTGCGCGTGTGTGCATATGTGTATTATACATTCAGATTTTCATTCCTATGTTTTCCCACTTTCTGCCAACAGTAATAGAACAAGTAACGTAAATTGCCACCAACTGTCAAATCTTCAGGATCCTCCATTCTCAGAGTTCAAAGAGATGTAGTTGTAATGATGGTTTTTACAATGAAATAAGAAAGAGTAAGCCAAGCTAACCTAGAGAGGCTTCTAGCAAATAGATCCTGGAATGACTCCTTGCCTGAGATTTCAGTAATTTATAGGAAGGAAGGAAGGAAGGAAGGAAGGAAGGAAGGAAGGAAGGAAGGAAGGGAGGGAGGGAGGGAGGGAGGGAGGGAGGGAGGGAGGGAGGGAGAGAGGGAGGGAATGCATTTTTCCCTATTTTTCCCTAAGTCTCATGAATTAGACATCTTTCTCAATTTCTCAATTGGGAAAAAGCCAGATTATCCGAGCCTCAATAAGCACTTCCTCATAGGGTTAAAAATAAAGAATCCCAAAGGAGTGCGTAGGAGGCCAGGCTCCTGTGTCAGCCTGAGAGTTCAGTGTGGGGGCACTTTTTCATCTCCAGTCTGTTTGATGGGCAATCTGTTTGACTCTCCAAAAGTGAGGGTCTGGGGAGCGCCCGAGTGTGGGGGCACCTGCTTAGTACAGCTGATGGCCACGAAGCAGATCATTGTCACCCCCCTCCCACTGTCTGCCCCCCCCCGACAATTGTCACTGGCTTAAACTGTTGTCCTTAAACAGTTTGAGATGAAGGCAGCATCCTCTGTGTGGATCAGATGCACCATTTCTGATGATTTCCTTTGAAAAGAAATTTTGTTTGCCTCGAGTTTGTGGTTGATGCTTTTCCTCCTTTAGTTCATGAGCTCCTGCAACAGCAGTCTTGGTGTGCATCTCACTTGGTGTGCCCTGGAGGAAAAGATCGCAGCAAACTCTGGGCTTGTGAATGTACACAGTGTCGCCAACTCATCAGAAAAGACCATGAGCGGTATCCCAGCACTGTTGGGGTCATGTCGCTTCACGAGTCTAATTACTTTGAAAATAAAACGAAGAGAAGTTACCTGTCAATTAAGTGCTGCTCATACAAGCTCTTCCTAGCTCATGCAGGGGGGTGCGATGTTTCGGGGCACATCTTATGCAAACTTTCACAGATCATGTTGGGGTGCAGGTGTTTGCAGCGTTCATACCTGCCTGGCGTGTGATCACGTGTTCATTAGTCCCCTGTAAGGAGAAAGCAGACTGCACGCTGATAGAAGCCCGCATCCCTTTTCATGGTTAAGTTTCAAGGAACTGAACTTACAGACTTATGCCCAATTTGAACTCTGTGGCAGGCATGGGAGTTTCTCATCCCTAAAGGGCAGTTTCTTCTTCTTTGTCATTAGACTCACAGGCACTGGTGCACAGACAAGAACTGTGTTTGCATGTGTTTGGGAAAAGGTATGAGAAAGGACTGTTAGCATTAGGTTGGCCTCAATCTATTTCTCCTCTAGAAATATTTTCACCTTGTTATAGATAAGTGAAAGACCACTGAGGTTCCAGATTCTTTCATTAAAATTCTACTCGACCTTCGCCTTATCCACGGTATTCGGTTTTCTCTAAGATGATTTCTCACACGAAAGTTCCCACCTTTGTTCCATGGATTCGTATTTTTCTGCATGCACATGATTTTATACGCACAGCATAGCCGGAAACATAAATGGGGATGAAACACACACTCTTGGTTCCCCACTCCCGTCTCCTCCCTCACTCCCACCGGTCCCATGTGGGACACTGGGAATCTGGGGTTGTAATACACAAAAGGTCCAGAAGCTGGGAGATTCCCCACCAGATAAGAGGAAGATCCTGTAGCCGAAAGCCATAGGAGGATATCAGGAGCTAAGAAAGCCCTGCCCAGTTGGGGGCGCAGAGGGAAGAGAGATGGAGGAATGTTCAAGGAAACCATGTTTTTGGGCTCCTGGAGAGGTCCCCAAGTGGGGATGAACTGAGGGAAAACTGATGTTTCTTTCTGGCCTCCTAGGCTTCCCTAACGAAGCTAAGTCACAAGTAACTTCAAATCCAGATCTGGAGGAATTGCTCTAGGAAGAAAGAAATGAATAAATTCTTAACCCAGGAAATTGCATTGAGAGAAAGTGCTAATTGTTATTTTCAAATTGTGAAATGCCATACTCTTTTTTTGAAAAAAGATGTTATTATGCATTTGAGTATACTATCATGTCAACTGGGTTTATGTTGAATATTTCTCTAGGATTTTACATTTTTCTTCCATAAATTGCAAGTCTCTGTCAATGTCCTTTCTGGTTTTTAAAAAGCTTCATAGAAAGTAAGAAATTTCTTTAAATGAAAAGAAAAAACATTAGTAACATAAGAATACACATTCCTCTGTGATCTATTGTCCAAGCTGTGTTTATGTCCTACTAAGAGATCAGGCCCTCCTTCTAAGAAATTCTTCTATGCTTTTACCCTGTGCTTTATAATTTGGGCTGTGGTTAGTATCTTCTGCTGACATAAAACTAACGACCACTGCCCCTGGTAGGGTTTCCCCATATGGGACAGGTGAGGCCAGGGTTTCAAGAGTCTGAACACAACGCATATTTGGTGAACTAAGAAATGAATGTGTAAGGCCTAAAATATTTTCAACAGAAATAAACCTCAAGAAATGCCAAAACTAACTGTCATTCTCAGAAAAATCCTTTGCTCACGTTTTCACTCCAATTCATACCTGCCACTTCCACTAAATTCACCTCCTTCTGTTTATGCATGAGACCAGCACCTCGAAACAAGAGCGTGCAAGTCCAGCTCTCTCTGAGTTTGATTTTTCTGGCTCCTCACTCCATAATGCATGGATGATAAGCTGATTCATTTGGGGATGAGATTAACATGCATGCAACTAATTTCTTTCTATTACAATGAAAAGATAAGACTGTCAGGATCCATAACAATCCCTTCGAAGAAAGTGAAAGAACCTAGTATTCATAGTCTTGTTTTTGCAATGAAGTTATGAATCACTGTTCACCAAAATTGAGTGCATTAGAATACCAAGTGAGACCTGACTGTCTTAGAAGAGGCAGGCTCTCAATCTGTGGCTACCATCTGGATGTCGCCGAGAAGGAGTTGGGACGGGCCGGCAAAGCTGTCAGGCGATGGGGACCATATGGAGGTGCCCTCTTTGGGGCCATGGACCATCGGTGCTGCTGCTTTTTCTCTTCACAGTTGTCCAACATATTGCCACTGTCTACGCGGGCATAACTTAATAGCCAGTTTGAATTCCACTGTAGTTAAACTGGGGTTGCCCAGTTAGTGAGCTAGCTGACATCGCACACTTTGGTCCGAAGTTTATTTTTGCTTTGTTAGCTAAATAAAGCAAATACACTGTAAAGACTTGAAATAACTTCTATTCGGAGATTCTTTCTGAGCTGTTTCTTTTTTTTTTTTTTTTTTCTGTTCCTAAGACATAATATGCTCCATTTCATCAGGGATAAAGATAACGGTGACAGTGGTGGTTTTTTAAAAATACACAAATTAGAAAAAAGAAAAGAGCAGAGATCAACTTTGAAGCAAAATGCTGTTTTTTTTTTTTTAAAAAAATTGTCAGATGGTTATATTTAAATTAGAAGCTTCTCTATATTAATCAACTTGTATCAAGAAAAAAGTACAGAAATAAAATAAATATGCATTTTATTTAACTGTTTTTGGCATACTCTTGGCTTTGAGCTGCTTTGGCTGATCATACCTTAGGATTTCATCTTTTTGGCATAGCTTCCTAGGATTTTAGTGCAGTGGCTCCCAAAAAGAACGCTAAAATATTACTTACAATCCAAAAAAATATGTATCTCTTCTTTGTGTGGAATAAAATATGAACTAATTTGGAAAAAGGAACAGTTCTAGACATGTATTTCATTAATATAAATATCCACCTCACACTGTGTGAATTAACATCTCTTAGAATTGATACTACAATGCTAGTAAGAGAAAAAGAAATGAAAGCGCTGTTCTACCAAAAATATTTGTCTAATGTCGAATGTGAGATTATGAAGCAGAAAAAGGCATTAGCGAATATGAGAGGATATTTTTCTCCTAATTTATTTCAATTGTCCCCTTTTGTGTTAGGCTTTCTTTAAAAGATCTAATAAGGGTGAATAGACAAACTGTATCTGAGTAGCTACAAATAGAAGCACAAGTCAAAGTAATCTATAGCCAAGCACTCAAATGCATTTACTAAATAAGGTTGTGAGCAATATTAGGTACATTTTTCTGACACCTTTCCCTGTTGACAAGGAGTTGGGTGAATTTAGTAAAGGAAGTACACAGTGAACTATTGTTAGCATTCATCAGCAAATGTGATGAGTGGCCCTGAAATAGAGCATCTTATCATCCAAATTTCTCAGTAGCCCTAATAAAGAGTAGCTGGAGTGACAGCCCACCTCGCTTGAAGGTGGAACTCTGAGAAGGAACCAGAAGATAGATTTTGGTGCGTAAGGTTAAAAGTAGCTGTAAGTTGGTCTAGCATTTTACATTTCATTAATCATTTCCTAAATCTATGATAAAAAGAAACAACAGCAAAAAAACTAGAGTGAATGGTTGGGTATCAAGTAGAGATTGAATGGTACCAACAACAAAAACTTGTTAATATTGATAGGTTATGGTACAGGGATTACCTAATTTCACAGATGAAGATAGCACAAAGTGAGACAACTTCTACATAATGTTTATTCTAGAGGAATATTATGACTTTACTGAGATTTTTAATCTCCTTCATATTGATTTTTTTCATAATGTGTGAAATAAACATACATCAACCTAGTTAATACTTGAACAAGGCCCCAACACAGTCAAACCATAATTTGATATGAAGCATGTGACACAAAGGAAATATTACATTGTATATTAACAACTGAATATTGTTTGAGGTCAGACCATATGTCTATAATACATATGTCTTTTCTCTTGAAAAAAACCACTGTGACTCAGCACTAAAAAAGCGTTGTGACTAAGACAGTCTATCAAATCAACACTCCATTCCACAGTCAATGTATGCAGTCCTTGAGCCAAGCCACCTAAAATCTGTCAGAATATCAAACTGTGCCCCTCAGGGGACCTCAGTTCACAACCGAATGCTTTGTTATTTTAACCTGGTAAACATATCCACGAAGACCATTATCACTGTGAAAGGCGCTGGTGATGCCTAGGAAAGTCATAACATATTCTTCCATATGTTTTTTAAACACTGTGAAAGATAACAGAGCAATCAGATGAGTAAACAGACAATTAAATTGAGAATATAAAAGGCAGGCCAGCACAATGTATTAATTTGCTGCTCTTTAATGGGCTTTATCTGTGGTCCATATATATTCCTTCTCAAGTATTCAGAGAAAAACTATCAAGGAAGTTTAGGTATTTTTATACCAAGTTTCCATCCCTTCCATAAGGCCTCATATCCTTCTTGAATGGAATCCAGTGCCAAGTACTTGGTAGTCTATAATAACTGTTGACTGTGAGGGTAAAAGATAGAGATAGAGGTAGAGGTAGAGGTAGAGGTAGAGGTAGAGGTAGAGGTAGAGGTAGAGGTAGAGGTAGAGATAGAGATAGAGATAGATAGAGATCTCCACTGAAGAGTCCTCATTAAAAAAGATCCCCATCAAAGCACCTGGGTGGCTCAGTCGGTTAAGCATCTGACTCTCGATTTTAGCTCAAATTGTGATCTCAGGATCCTGGGATCAAGCGCCAAGTCAGGCTTTCCGCTTCATGGAGGTCTGCTTGTCTCCCTCTCCCCCTGCTTACTCTCTGTCTCTCTCCCAAATAATAAATGAATCTTTTTAAATAAATCTTTTTTAAAAAATACCGGTCAGGAATAAAGCAGAGACCACCAGAGTGGACGGTAAGATAGACATGGCCTTTGAAGGTCTGAACCCCATCAAGTGCATCCAGTTCTGCTGGGTGTTAACAATAAACTTTGAGCCTTAGTTATCTCCTCTTCCATAACACGTGGAGAAGCGTCTACTGCAGAGGCATATTGAGGAGAATTGAATTAATGCATATTAAAGCAGCCATTAAATGTCTGGGTTCAAGATAGGAGTAGACTCTCAATTAAATTTATGTACCTGTTTTCCTTACTTATGCTGAAATGAAATAATATCAGTTCATAGTACACCAGTTTGTACTGAGTGGCACAACACTGAAATTTTAAAGTAATTTCCCCCTTAGAATAATGCCAAATATGGGACATTTTAAATAAGAAACTGCAAGCTTGTAGGTCACTGAATAGCCAAGTTTAGGGGCGAACAGAAGGCATTTTGTTTCAGGAATTCAAGTGCTGACCTGGTCGGCTCTCCTCATCTTGGGCAGTCTCACGTCCTATTTAATCAGAATGTAAACAGACCTAAAGTTCCTGAAAATGTAAAAATGCCTCCTTTCAAGTAATATCAACTTAATGAAAGTCTTTATTACTTCATTGGAGCCTTATTTGATGATACTTTTTTCTCTTAGGCTTGTATGATAGGTTTTAATCACAGAAACTTTCCTTTAAAAAAAAAATCCCTTTGGCTCTTAACACTGTCATTATGACAGCAACACTTAAAGCTGACCTTTTTTTTGACAGAGTTAAAAATTCTTCCCCAGGCAATGTGGTGATTCTTTAATGCTTATGTGCAAATTATGTGAATACCTCACATCGCACAGGGACATTTCATAATCCTGTGTACTACCCTTTCCTCAGCTTAATGAAAATATTAATACTGGGTTCCAGTAATATTTTCCATGTAGTAAAGTTGCTGTTTTATAGATTAAAGGAGCAGACACTTTAGGTCAATCTAAATAATTGTTTTAAAACTTAAAACATGGTGAACAAAATGTTCTTTCTTATCCTATCCACCAGTCCCAGAGAAATGTAAAGCTACATTCACAGGTAGCTTTGTTCATGAGAATTTAGAACTTAACCATGTTTGATTGAGTATTTTTATAACTTAAATCTAGACATAGGTCTATATAATGGAACTTAAAAAAAAAATAACTCTTTGGACAAGAATGAATACTGTGATTCTCAGTATTTACATCAATTGCAAATAATAAAATGACTCATAAAAACATTTTGTTTAATATAGAGATCTACTACAGTAAAAGGTGGCTTCCTGGTTTCTTTCCCTCAGAATGAATTGCTATGTACAAGCAGTTGAAATGTTTGAGCCTCTTGATTTTGCAGTCTTCTCAAGCTTGGCTGGAAACTAGAGACATAAACAAACAGGGGATGCAGGGTAGGGAGTTCTTCCTCTTCCAACACTTTGTCCAAATCACTAGGGGGTGCCCAGCACAGTCAGTGTTCACCTGAAGTTGGGGAGCCATGGGTCCAGAGAGGGGTGTCAGAACCTGAATAGTGAAGAGGATAACCACATGATGGGAAGCAGCCCCAATGGCCCCACAAAGAGAATTGGAGCACAGAGTGATGAGAAGGACATTTGCACTATGGTGGGAGTGTGTATAGGGCAGTGGTGTCAGTGGGAGATTGGTTACATGCAGAGGTGGATCAAAAAGCTAAATATAAAAAGGATAATGGAAGCCAAGGGAGCTACAGATCTGGAAAGATAGAAAATTAGAACATACCCTCTGGTGTAGAGTTAGAATTAGAGATATTGGTGTAAACTTGTGATTTTCAATGTATATAAAGATAGATGTAGAAATAAATATGGCTGTAGCTATCTGTGTATAGGTATAGTTCTGTCCACTGAGAGGCTGGGAATAGTGGCACCCCAAAAGCAGTGAGCACAACTAGTACCTAGATTTTGGTGTCTAAATACCATTCTTTCCAAAAAAGAACCGATCTTCCTTGGAGAAATGGTGGGTTCAAGGACTAAGGCAGGGGAAAGTACAAGATGAGCTTGAGATAGTTGTAGAAGGAAAGAAGGGAGGGAGGGAGAGGGGGAGGAAGGAAGGAAGGAAGGAAGGAAGGAAGGAAGGAAGGAAGGAAGGAAGGAAGGAAGGAAGGAAGGAAGGAAGGGAAATAAGGAAGGACTTAACAAAAAAAATGGGACATGTGCAAGAGACACAGATTCCAGCCTTAAGAGACCCCCAACCCAGTAACAATTTGAGCAACATAATAATGGAGTATAGACCATTGACTACACCAGGAATTGGATGAATCCACACTAGTATAAATAAATAGATGAATAAAAATTTGACAGGGAACTGGATATTTACATAGTTTCACAGCTTCTCCTCACAAGATACTCATTAATTACAAGGGAAGAAGAGCGATTTTACCATGGAGATGCTTGGCAGGCATAACCTAAATCAAAGCATCAAAGTTTATATGACCAATAAAGGGACAAATCAAAATCATATGCCACCTGGTAGAATGCAGTATGATATCCCTGATGAAATACATAACCTGAGTCTACTCATGAGGAAATATTTGACAAACTCAACCTGAGGAACAATCTACAAAATAACTGGTCTGTAATCTTTAAAAATATCAAGGGCATGATAGTCAAGGGGAAAAAAATCTGAAAATCTGTTCCAGATAGGAGAGTGAAGAGACTTCACAACTAAATAGCACATGTTATTCTGGATTGGAGCCTTTTGCTGTAAAGAATGATAGTGGGACAACTGACAAACTATGAGTGGAGTCATTTCCTGATTGCAGTGCTTATATTGTGGTGGCTATGTAGGAGAACATCCTTGTTTCAGGGAAGATACACTAAAATATTTAGGGGTGTTTCTCAGTGACTGAGGTAGAGCATCTTTTCCTATGATTACGGGACATGTGTATTAATTTTCTTACAGAGTCCCTATTTACATTATTTTTTTCTATTGTTTTGTTGCCTTTTCTCTTATTGCCTTGTAGGAGCTTTTTCTAAATTAAAGAAATTAGCCCTTTGTCAGTTATATGCATTGCAAATATCCCCACTTGAAGTGTATAAATAAATGCACTAATCTTTGTTCTAGAACATTAAAGGGCTTTGTTTGTTCTGTTTTTACGTTTTAAATCTCTGTTCTATCTGGAATTTATATTGGCATATATAAAGAGATAAAGATCCAGCTGTATATTTTTCCTAATGGTTAGTCAATTGTCCCAACATCATATAAAAAAAATAACCTCTCTTTTCTTCACCTTTGAAAAGCAGCCTTTATCACAATCTATAAATTCCCACATTATTTGGATTGAATTCTGGACTCAATTCTGTAAGTGTTTCCTCTTTAGTACCAAACTGTTTCCATTATTAAAGTTAAATGATGTATTAATAGAGCAGTGTCCAATAGAACTTTCTACAATGAAAGAAACATTCTCTGTTTCTCTATCTAGTACAGTAAGCCACGAGTTACACAAAGTCCTTGAAATGTTGTTAGTTTGACCAAGGAGCAAAATTTTTTATTTTATTTATTTTTAATTAATTTATACTTCAAAGAGCCACGTGTGGCTTATGACTACCAAACTGGACAGCACAGTTTTAATACTTTATGGCGCTGGTCCCTATTCATTTACCTTCTTTCCAGAATCTACCAGGCTATTCTCACATGTTTATGTCTCCTTATTTTCTTCTTCTCTTAAGGAAACTAGATTTTCTGATTGCCCAGAAAAAGCCACGAGGAATTTTTAGGACACGTCAAGTGGACTTGTTACAGAGTACTATATCTTCAAGCCTTCTTTTAAGTCTTTTAATAGAGTTCTAAAGTTTTCTTTATATAACTTTATAGGTCTCCTTATAAGTTCATTCATAGGTATTTTATCATTTTGTTTTATTTTCTTTGTTTTTCTATGTCTTACTTCCTTCCATTTTTTGTAACTGTATTTTCCCACTGATTATTATTTATACATAGTGCAACTGTGGTATGTATATTTACAATCTTATTAAATTTTCTTATTTATAATAGTTTTTGGGTGATTCACTTTGTATTTTCTAGTTATTAGTCATAAAACCTACAAAAGGTAGCATAATTCTTCCTTCCAATATTTTTGGGTTTTTTTAATTTATTTCTCTTGTTTAACATCATTGCCTACAGTTTCAGTAACAGTTTAAGTGGTTGTAGTAATGGCCAACATTCTCATCTTATTCCAGATTTTACTGGGAATATTTTTAGTGTTTTATCATTAAGCGTACTGCTGACTATAGAAGAGTATCTGCCAAATTCTTACTTTACCAAAAGTTTTTAATATCAGAAATGTATTTCAATGTTTCAAAATGCCTCTTTTGATATCTCCTGTATGACTTTATCTACTCTACCTCTTTTAATTTTTATGACTTTATGTTGATTTGACCCCTTTATAAAGTTCGCGCGGGTCCACCTATATATCCAGGAAATAAATGCCACTTCATTGTGGTGTATTTTTCTTTTAATAGACCGCCAAATCTCCTTAACAATTACTGAAGTTGTATGGTAGAATAATTATCTAATTTAAAACTATTCTGTCAAGTTTTGGTGTCAGTGGTATGCTCTGATCATTTTTTAAAAAGGACTGTGGAGGCTTCTTCCTTTTAATAGCATTTAAGAGAAATAATAATGCTATGGAAAGTTGAATCAATTCATTTCTAAAGCCATGTCGGCATGGTGTATTTTTAAAGGTAATTTAGTAAACACAGTCAGGAAGTAAAATAGAATACATGTCTTAAAGATATGTATGAGAGACCAGGGCTGGAAAGACAGCCACCTGCATGAATGTGTTAGTAATTACATCACAGAGAAATTAAGAAAAATGGTCATGGATGGAATCCTAGAGACGCCAACATTTAACGGGGTAAGAGAGACCTGGCTCCTTTAAAAAATATACAGAGCCAGTGTCCTGATCACTTGCATTAAAGAAAGAGGACATTGGAGACCATGTGGAGATTCAACAGTGGGAGCAGCAAAGACGTATCTCTTTCCTAAGGGGAGAGAATATGAGCGACAGCTGGAAACCGAAGGACTCTCACATTTTCAAGGAATCTGAAGCACAAGAACTTGGACCAAAGCTTGATGGAGGTCAGGGTGATAGAGAATTGACACCATTGGATTCATGGCACTGCCATCAAGAAAAAAGGGGAAGAAAATTCAAAGGAACAAAACTCAAGGCAGGATTTATAAGGGAAATATTTACAAATGCTTGGAAACTCTCGTTAATGGAGTTGGGCTAGATGAGAAATAGACAAAGAAATCTGAAGCACAATTAGAGCTTGATGGTTTAAGAAAATCAAAGTTGAGTCTTACCGATTCACACCTCCACAAACACCACCCACCTTCCACTGTCCCCAGTGTATATCCACACATGTACACACAAGCATACACTATGCAGCAGTACAACCTCATAATAATGTGAAATTCATGACCGGCAATGTTACTGTACTTTCCCTCCATTTGTATTCCAACTTTTCTTAATTATTTTTACAGAGGGTACTACCTTCCAAGAACAAAACAACCTATTCATTAGGGCTCTGCTGTTATTAATCAGCACTGCAACTTTACAGTATTTGATGTGCTTGCTTTTGACTTGCCTCATCTGATTAAATCCTTTAATAGTCCATATGAAAACAATGATCATTTATATTTGCTGCATCTACAGAATTTTGTTCCCCATGAGGAGCTTTAAAATACCCACTAGTGTTCTACTAACATGCCTTTGCAAATCTAAATCTTCCCAATTTTCATTCAAAACTTCCTTTGAGTCCTAATAGGACTGGTGAGGGCACCAGTGCAATGGGGCTGACTCAGGGGCTGGGGGTGGAGGGCCCCAAGTGAGGTCTAAATCTCCCTGTGAAAGTCAAAGGGAGCTTTGTGGATATCAGGTCTAGATGGGTATCAGAGTCCAAACAGGAAGGCCTGGGTGCAGGAAGAAGCCCAACCATAGAGCAAACCTGTGATCCAAAGCCCATAACCATACAAGGCAACACGCTGTCTGCATATTCCTAGAGAATTCATATTTGCTTTCTCCTCAGCAACCGTTTTGTTCCTCATTCTTTGTTAATAAATTAGCTTCCTGTTTTCTTAAGAAAACAGAAGCATCAGATGAGAACTAACACACCTTCCAGTAAAATATATACCAACTTAATACAACCATGGCCGTATGTCCAGGGTTCCCTCCTCATTCTACCCTCTGTGCAATTATCTAAAGTCAGCCCCTCAAATCCTGGAACCCATCCTCTCACACCGACCCAAGGACTTCATTTCTGTAATGATTCCATTCTCAGTGCATTTATCAAGTTTAAAAAATTCCTTCTTACCCCCTTACTCTTTCATGTTCATCACACCATTTCTCTATTTTTCTCTTCAGCAAACCCCCCCCCCAAAAGGTTGCCCATCCTTCCCGTATCCTTCCCCATACCCACCCACTTCCTCTTCACCCAGTCAATGGCTCTTTTATCCCCTTCACCACACTAAGATACATCCCGTTAAGGCCCCGAGAGCCTCCATCTCGCCAAACCCAATGTTCAATGCTTTGTCTTCATCTTACTCAAATTCTCAAGGCCTGTAACCAGTCCGGCTGCCATGACATGGGCTCCCAGTGCCCCTCCCAGCTCACTGGTCACCCCTCCCCTCACCCTGCCCAGGCTCCTCTGCCCCAACAGGCCATGGGGCTCTGGGCTCAGTCCATCTTTCTTCTCCAGCTGCACTCTTGTGACAACTCTCCCCACAGGGGTCACTTGGAAATGTCTGGAGACATTTTTGTCACAGCTTGAGGGAAGGCCATGGGCACCTAGGGCGTCAAGGCCAGGGATGCTGCTCTAAGCATCCCACAATGCACAGGACAGCCTTTCTCAACAGACTCACAAAATGGTGCCCGTTCTGTGGTGCAACCCTTTTCTAGTTCACAGTTGTAAACCATTTTATGCGTCCAGATGACAGAGTTCATGACATATACGCTCTGCCTTAGCCATCTTTCTAGTTTGAGTGAACACCTGCCTACACATTACAACTGTTTAGGTATCTAAATAGGTGATTCAAACATGACCTCTGACACACAACTCTTTATTTCTCCCCCAAATCTGCTCTTGTTTGGTCGTCTCCATCTCGGTCGATGACACCCGTTAGGCCATAACCCTAAATGTCATCCTTCACTTTTCTCTTATCCTGTTCTGACCATCAGCGAGCCTTGTTGGTTCTATCTTCAGAATCTGTCCCAGAGCCGGTCACTTCCCACTCCACTCAGAACATACTTCCCAAGCCTCTGCAGTCTCCATGAGGCTTCTGCAGTAGCCTGCGAGTGTCTCTCCTTGCTCCCACTCATAATGTCTGAAAGTCTATTCTCTTTGTAACGTCCAGGGTTACACTTTTAACACATTAGTCACGTCACACCATTCCCTTGCTTGAGTGCTTCCCAATGGCTTCTCATGCTCTTAGATAGAACCTGCCTTCCTGACAGGTGCCTCCAGCCCTGCTAGCCTATGCAGCCTCACTCATCTGCTCCCTACCTCACTCCCTACAAGCCAGGCACACTGGTCTTTTCGCCGTTCCTCAGAAACAACCAGGCAATTTCCTACTCAAGTTCGTTATGATTCCGACTTTCTGCCCGGACCCTCCTTCCCCCAGCCCTTCACAAGGTGCACACCATTGTTCACATCTCTGTCCAAATAGTCATCCCCAAAAGGCCTTTGCGGACCACCCAATGGAAAGCAGTGCTGCTTTCTCTCCAGGGATGCTATCCCCTTCCCCCGTTTTATGCTCCTTCACAAAACCCATCACCCTTGTCAACTGTGAATTTATTACCTCTCTCCCGCTCTGGAAGGTGAGCCCCATTCTATCTTTTTACTGCAGTGAAATCCAGATGAGAGATGGGAACAGAGGGAAGTCAAAATGTAAGCAGAGTGAATTCCGTATCTTCTGCTGTAGATGGGGCCAGGCCTAACCCTAACAATTCCCATTTCCACGGAGCGCTTTCTGTGGGCTCTCGCAGACATTACTGCTTTCACCCAGGAGCCATGGTCTCGGGTGCTCAGCCCTGGCACCAGTGCTTTCTGGGACAGCCAGCAGAAGGACAGGAGGCGATGTTGGTACAGGTGGGGCCGGGGTGGAGACTCATGTCACACCCTCCTCATTTACCACCCGCATAATGGACTCCAGAACAAGAGAGAATTGTAAGCTTGAGAGCCCAGCTTTAAGGCAACAGAAATAATGCAGCAAAAGATGGTGGTTATGAAAACTCACCAAGCACCATAGGTTCTCCATCATCGATGACACACTGAATTAAATACGGAAATTGCAATCCACTACTTAACACCATAGGCCAGTTTTTGAAAGTTCGAAACATATGTGTGATTTGGAGATACACATTTGCATAGCTTTTCTTTAATTATATTTCTAAATAGAATATCTGGAAAAGTTAAATGTTGATGATCACATATAAATGTTACAAATAGTATCAAGAATGGCATTATCGTCATTACTAATAACAGTTAAAATATACTGAGTGTTTACCAAGCACCAGCTGTCTTCCTAAGAGTTTACCTGGATTATTTTAGCCAATCTTCACAACAGCCCTAAGAAGTAAGATTCATTATTATCCTCATTTTTGAGAGAGAGAAATTTAGACTTAGAGGTGGCTTATGACCTCAGGGCAGGTCATGCAAGAGAAGGGCAGAGCTGGGCTGACATGAGGGCCCACTCAATGTCTCTGAGCCACCTATTGTGTTTTCTGTCAACTTCACATTTGAAGCAAGACAAAATAAGAGGAAACGATAGAGTCCAAGAATAAAGCAAGCCTTACTGTATATAGACTGCTTCTGAAAAAATCTTAGAGACAAGCCAACATTTTGATGACAAAATCCATAAGAAAAGGATGAATCTGTTCTGCCTCCACTGTCTAGAAAGCATTTCATTATCTTATAAGTAAATATTATATAATAAAGTAAATATTCTTCTTCCCTACATCTTATTCAGAGCTGCATTTCCCATGTTCTTTGGGCTGTTGTTTACTTGTTCTTGTGTTCCCCAAACCAAATGGAGCCTGGTGATCGGTAGCCTCAGGAAATTGCTCCACCCTCAGAATCAAAATCTGGGAGTCCAAGGAGTGATGTCGTGTCCCTTCTGGGAAGGCTGCTGGGGCAAATGAGCCCCGTCCTGAGTGGACATCATCCTTTTATTAACATCGCCCTGTATCGCTGATTTTTCATGGATGCTCAGTGTGTCTGACATAGAATCCAGAGTCTTAGGCTTCAGTCTGATGACCAGGAAGGGAAGGTTATTTGTATGCAAGGGAACTATTTAAAAATAATAACAGTTCGAAATAAACAAGAAAAAGTAAATAAAGAAATTAGATTCCAAAGGAAGGCAGAGCCGTATGGCACCCTTGCCAGTGTGTGCTGGGTGGGCAGAAGCACTTCATTTCAGGGGGTCTGGGGAAGACCCAACATTCAGTGTCATTTGGACGCTGATGACAGGGAAGGCTGTGCCCATTCAGGGTCCCACCTCCAGGCTCAGTACATTAGAGAGAAGAGCCGAGGACCCCAGGCCCTGGGAACTTGCATAGCTGGGCTGGTAAGGGGCAGACAAATATATTCTCATCACGAGCTCTGGGGTCTTTGGATCTGCTTGAGTGCGAGAGTATAGAGACAGGCTGCATCCTCGTGCCCCGGCGATGTTCAAATTCAGTGCAGAGGAGGCCGAGTCTAGAAGCCTAATGGACCATTTCCCCTAATTAATTGAAATGATCAAATTATGACAATAAACTGATAAGTAATTTTTAGGACCTTTAGGATAGAATACAGAATTAATTGAAAAATCAAGAAAGCTGACGCACCACAAAGAATATTTCAGTACATAATGTGGTTTTAAAGGAAACAGGTTGGAATTCTTAGGCCTGGCCTTCTGGAAATGGAAGCTCCCCAGGACCCATCCCCACCAGCTGCCCTGCTGCGTGTGCTGTGAGGGGGTGGGAGACAGGAGTGTGTGCCAATAAGAAGAATGCGTGAACAGGAGTGTGGCCCAGAAAACCACTTTCATAAGCACCATTTCATGAAAGCTCATAAATAATGAGGAAGAAGTAAAATTGGTAGCGATCCTAAAAGAGCTGAGACATTTGTCCAGTCTGTGCTAGAAAGAAAAATTAAGAAATCTGAACCAATAAGAAATAATGTAGGCTCTGCCGACATCAGATAAATAAGGAAACATTTATAAATGTTAACATCTATAAAATTACTAGGTCTGGACTGCATGCATTGCAAGTAATTAAGAGAATTGACTATAATACTTAAAATGTTACTTTTGAAAAATCATTTAGAGTCGAAGTAATATCAGAGTGCCCCAGACAAAGTTAACGATTATTGAGCTCAGAAAGGGAAACAAATGAGACTATAATATCACTGGGATTATTTGACCTAACATATAGACATATCACCTTAAATAATTACTGATTAACTTTTATTAGAAAACTTAGAAGTATGGTATGTATATACCATACATGAGGGGGAAAAAAAGAAGTAAAATAAAAGAATAATAAGAATAAATTAAAATATTAAGAAGGAAAATGTGTCTTCCACTGAGAAAGCCTTGGCTGGGTGCCGGCTGGGCTCTGTCCAGGCAGCGTGCCAGGCCCGAGCGGGGCAAGGGCAAGTTCAGGCCCGAATGAAACCAGGTGCCTGCCCTCAGGGGGCCTGCAGTCTGGGCGGGGGGAGGTAGGTGATTCCATGTGCAGAGCACAAGGGAGAAGTCCATGCTGTAGGCAGGGAAGCTGGAGCCAAGGACTATAGGAGCAGGTGGTTTTGAACGAGGGAAAAGGAAGGAAGGCGATCAGAAGAGACATGGGGAGGGACGTGTTTTTTGCTGGCATTGACTTGCGGTGGTTCCCATTGAGAGAAACCTGTCTAGGGAGAGGGAGATGCCTGAAAATAGGCAGGGAGCCTCGGGTGTAAGGGGAGCGCCTTTCTAATTGTGTTGTTTTTCTAAACAGTGCCTGGAACATAAAATAGAGGCTCAATATGTTGTCTCAATCAGGTGTCTTAGAAATAGGCTCTGAGATGGAGACTGTCATGCAGAAACCATACCTGTAAGAGGTATGGCCAGAGGGGAGGCTGGGCAGCAGGGCGAGTGGATCCAGGGTCCCAGGTGATCCACTGAGTTAGGGGCTGGGTCTTGGTGTCCAAACGGCCCTGAGTGTGCACTGCCCAAGTGGTGGGGCCCCTTGGAACGAAGAGCTCCCATCTCAAGAGGAGGGCAAAGGTCAGGCAGGGGCCCTACGTTCCAGCGCTGGAAATAAGACCTCCCGTTCTGAAGGGGACCCAGGCAGCCCTAAGGAGCAGCCTCCACAGTGCAGGGTCCAGTGAAGTCAGAAACGAATGGAAAAGTGTGTGCATCCTTTACCTCGACTGCTACTTAAATGGCCAACTGGATTAAGAACCATGAAAACCCAGGCATGGTTTCATACTAATTTGCATGTGGCATACAAAAAACCCCATAATTTCCTGCCGTTCTAATAAGTTAGGAATTGAAGGTGCCCCAAATATACAGAAAGTGAGGCCAGCAGGGGAACTCTGAGCCATTAGCAGCCCTCCTGAATGAGCAGGTGTCGCCAGCTTCCTCGTCACTACATGTGCCTTGGTCTATGTTGACAGTTGCAGAAATAGCTTTATACTGACCCAAACCACAGTGCTTTAACACCTAGCTTCTCAAAAACATTCACTTTTACACCCATGTTCTCATACGCATTTGCAAGAAGACTGGCCGTGCCACACAGAAGAACTGCCGGCCCTGCGGGAAGGCCTAGCCTAGAACCTGACATCGTCAAGAGTGTTTGTCCTTCCAGATTGACACGTCCCACCAGAGATCACAAGAATAAGAAAGAAGGCAGATGCAGCTAAGCTAATGGGATAGCTCGAGGTCGGAAAACTAATTTTGGCTTAGAAAGAAGAGCACATTGATGAAGATTGCTAAAATTAACGTATTGATGAAGGATGGGACAGAGAGGCTGCAATTGTGTGTGGGATCGTGAAAAACACATCAAAATGAGCATGTGTTCAGTTTGGAAATGTGACCAAAACAATGTTTGGGTGTTATATGCAAACAATGAATCACGGAACACTACATCAAAATCTAATGATATACTGTATGGTGACTAACATAACATAATGCAATAAAAAATATATATATGGACAAATTGAATTGTCCACTATTTCTAATGTTCATTTTGGGTAACAGGAAATGCCAGAGTTTTTTTAATCTTCTGCTAGTGATTTTCACCAAAAAAATCCATGCCCACCCAGGGATTTGACTAGTTCTCCAACCAAGGAATTCCTCAAATGAGAGCTAGTGGAAAGACTTGTAGAATCAGGAAATGTAAGCTCAATCCCTGAGCCCAGAGGGTGTTTTAATCTATGTCTGAAAAGTATTGAACTAGATCACGCTTGTAGTGGCAAATAACTTTTAGAAGCATTTTCTAAGCAGACCAGTCTTTAAAGTTAAATGAGAGAGAGAGAAGGAGGGAAGGGGGAAGGAGAGAACGTAGGAAGGAAGGGAGGGAGGAAGGGAGGGAGAGGAGAGGAGAAGAGAAGAGAAGAGAAGAGTCCAGAAACAGAACATATAGAGTACCTGGTGTATAGTGGAAGCTTTGCTTTGTTGAATTAATTAATTCAAAATTAGGTTGGAAACCATTTTATTGCAAAAGGATTAAGAAAGTGATTCTATTTTCTGACAATGTGATATGATTAGTAAAACTCTTTTATACCCAAGATTTCCTCTTATGGAAAAAGTACAGTCCTATTTTCTAGAATAATTTTGGTGATGCTGTGGAAACAAAGGGACCACAGTGAAAGGACATCATAGTTTTTATAAAATTCCCCAAAGTGAAAATTTCAAGTGGAAATAAAAGAAATATTTGTAAATTAAATGAAATGCAGACTGGACTAATTATCTAGGAAAGTGGCCTACATTTGGACATGTCAAATAAGTCTTATAGGTCATAGAATGAGTTCAGTTATTTTTTTTTCCATTCTAGGTTGATTGAAATTTGGTGTCTATTCAAATGTCTAAAACTATAAAACACCATCTAAAATAAGTTTTCTACTTTGCCTGTTCACTTCCCCCTGAAACATAACAAAGGGGGAAGGGGCGTCTAATTCTGACATCTGACTCTTCGTTTGGTGTTTTGTTAAACTATTAAATCTCACTACTCTAGAGGTCCCCAGGTGGCTTAGTCGATTAAGCGTCTGCCTTTGGCTCAGGTCATGATCCTGGGGTCCTGGGATCAAGTCCGACGTAGGGCTTCCTGCCCAGTGGGGAGCCTGCTTCTCCCTCTGCCCTGACTCTCCCCACCGCCTGTGCTCTCCCTCTGTCTCTGACAAATAAATAAATAAATAAATATTTTTTTTAAAAAATATCTACATTAAAAAGTGCTAAATTTAATATGTCAAGTTATTTTTTTTAAATATTTATTTGACACAGAGAGAGAGATCACAAGTAGGCAGAGAGGCAGGCGGGGGGGGGGAGGGAGCAGGCTCCCCGCTGAGCAGGGAGCCCGATGTGGGACTCGATCCCAGGACTCTGAGATCATGACCTGAGCCGAAGGCAGAGGCTTTAACCCACTGAGCCACCCAGGCGCCCCTCATATGTCAATTTAAATGTGTTCGCAAAATTATTTTCAAACACCAGTTCTTCAGCTTCTCAGAGCAGTGAGATTGTAGCTCTCAGTTTGCTTGCCAGAATCATTTTATGGTTTAGCAAAGAATCATAGAGGGGCTTGCCCCAGTAAGAGTTCTAGAAACATTCAGTTTAGGCTTGAATTACCAGAGCCTCAGCAGCAACACCACAGTGATAGTCAAATACCATCATTTTCCCCTTTAATCAGTTTCAGCCCTTTTTAAAAATAGCAATCCTATAGCTGTCAAATACTATTGAGAAAGACTCAAGTAGTTGTAGGAGAAACCTTCTCTGAAGAAAATGGGAACAAAAAAGAATTTCTCTTAAGAAAGAAGAGAAGATGGAGGAGAAAACTCTGACTTTCTCTTGTAAGGACCAAGAGACTCCATAATTCCTTCAGTTTCTGTATCACAAAGACTCCAAACCTTCTCCAGGTGACAGTAGAGGTATTTTCAATTTCAGGTCCAAAGATTCCCACCAAGCTCCTATAATTTAGAACCTAATTCACCTACAACCCTGGAACGGTTTGCTTCTGGGCATTGAAATGAAAGATTAAAATGACAGATTTAATATTGCTATTGTTGACATCCTCTCTAGAGCCATGGGAAATGCCTCCTCAAATCCCTGTTTATTTCTGAGTGGCCATTCTCCAACCACACCTTACGGTCCTTTCTGAAAGTGCTTTGCAAAGAATAATTTATGTCCATATATGTAACATTTATGTTGTATGTTACATCTTTAAAGAATTTCCCAACTGTGAACCTTCTTTACTACACAGCGTTCCTTTAAGATCAAGCATTTCAGAACCAACTTTTAATCTCTCCCTAGCAGCACAAACAGCTGTGTTCTTTATAGGAGGAATTTATATGCCTTGGAATACAGGTTCTCCCAGGTACCAGCCACCAGTATCCTTGGAGTACTTGCTATGTGTCTACGTATCTGCTTTTTGCTGTTGGGAACACCAAAATCCTAGGTATTCCCCTTAAAAGTCCCTAAAACATAGTTGAAGATACAAGTAAAGACCACAGGACAGTATGTGACAGAATGCTGAGTTAGCATAATAAGTCCAAAGGAGTTGTGGGGGGACCCACAATGTTGTCAGAGCTTTAAGTTGTCAGAAAAAGCTTTCTGGAAGATGTGGACCTTGAACTGAACTCTAAATGGCAGTATGTGGAGAGAGGAGGTAGGCGGCACCATGGGAGACGTTTGGAATGCAGTAGGAAATATAGTAGATAAGATGGAGAAGGGGGAGTAGAGGTAAATACGCTGTAATGTGCAGGCACCGCTGAGAGGCAAGTCCCTCCCAGCCAACCCAGAAAATGGAGACCCCAGACGGGGGCTGCCAGGACTGGCCCAGTGGCTGCTGTTGAAGGGGGTGACACAGACATGGGGAAGCCAACAACACGGGCCAACTGGCCACAGGACAGAACACCCTGGGCAGAATCTCCTCCTGCCCAGAGCTCCGCCCATACTCCAGAATTGCTTCTTGGGGCTCTCATCTCCTTCCTCAGCCACTAACTTTTCTGTCCCCCATTAACCACTCGCTGCTGTTCCAGCAAATGTGCTTATAGAATGAGAACAGTCGTCTGCACCATTTTCTTCTCATCCTGCCAGATTCTGATCAGTTTCCTGACCACGCCCTTCCAAAGCAGTGGACAGTCTGCACCTGTTGCAGAGCACAGTGGGGTCGTGCCACTGTGATGGTTGCACCTTTCCACAAGCCCCTCCGTGCATGGACACAGACTGATACAGATTTATCAGCTGCTTTGTAGGTCATGACAACTTTGAGACCAATTCACGTAATCTGTTCAACTCAGTAAGAAGTGACTTCACAAAGTATGGCTTGAAGAGGCTAGCGGTCCTTGACTTAGTTCCTCCCTTTCATAGGACAAGCACCCAACTACATGACTCAGTTGTCCTGCTTTCCACTTGTTCTTTTAGTTTAACCTCTGCACCCTCTACTTCAGCCTGAAATTAGTCACGTCTACTTCCATGGAGCTCCCTAGATGCACCCAGGATCGCACTAAGGGGAGGAGGGCCAAGAGGAGAGCCAGCATCTGTGCAGCTATGCTTGCTCGAGTCCTCAAGAGGACCTAGGAGACATTTGTCTCTGAAGTTGGATAGAGGAAGCAAGCCCTCTGTTCTTGCCATGGTTCCTGCTCAGACATGTCTGGACCAAAGAGGAGGGTGTGATGCCCCCCATCTCTCTACTCAAGCACCCACCACACCTTCCCTCTACCCTTGGCAGATACCATTCAGCAGCCGTAGCCCCTTACCATGAGCTGAGAGAGTAATTTCAGAATCAGTTGACAACTGTCACAGCTGGCCACACTCTGAAGCCCATATGCCCTCTCTGAGCTAGGACCTTATGCATGCGAGAACCTCCCTAGACCCCCGGCTGCAAGACCAGCCACAGCCCAGCCCAGGAATGCTGAGCACTCCATGACAGCATGACAGCGAGTTCTTGCCTCACTCAGCTGGACTTGGCATTAAGTTGGTATTCTTTAATACTGCATTTGCAGACATTCCACTGCAGTATGTGTCAAAATGGACAGATAATTGTTTAGAACAAATAAAATAAACTGTCTCCAGTGTGGACTACTTGATGCAGCCTGCCTGCTTGCCCAGAGTCCTTTGTGCCTGCTCCTCTCAGAGTCAACCCCTACTGACTGAGACAGCATCCCACAAACCATGAAGACTGTGGGAAAATGGGCATGGAGGTTACTGACTAAGGGTAGGACAGTATGGTTATATTCATTTTTAAAGGATTTATGACCAGGAGAAAGCATAAGGAAAGAAGATTAGGGTCCCATTTTTATAATCAAAGAATGTGCCCTGCCTCAGGTGTGATGTCCACAGGGGCCAGCAGCTCTTGGACTCCTCGGCTGCTCTGACTAGGTGCTCCAAATCTGCATCTGAGTATCCTTCTCATGTGATGACTCTTAGTTCTGGGGTGGAGGTTCAGAGGAAAATCCCTTCACCTAGGCACCTAGAAGGGAAGGCAAGAAGATAAAGGAAGGAGAAGAAACCAAGGAAGAGGAGGGAAGGAAGGAACAAATGAGGATAGGGCAGAGTGGGAAAGGCAAGTGAATGAGCAGCAGAGGGACAAGAAGGGCCAAGGTTACTTGTGGGTCAGAAGTAGCGGGCAGTAGGAAGAGACAGACAATTCCCTGGGGGTCCCTGGAGTAGGAAAACAGTCCAGTATGATCTGGGAACACACCAAGTTAACAAAGATTCCCTCCTGGAAGATTTCTTCCCAGCTGGAGCCCCCAAACCTTGCACAACTGGCCCCTGCACCTTGCTTCCAGGAGCCTCCGCCCCTAAACCACCCCTCAGCCCCTCTTGAGCTATCCTTCTAGCTGAACTTCCCCCAGCAACAGGGCCACATCCCTCTGAGTTTGCAGCTGAACGTCACTGCTCAGACAAGCCAGCCAGTGTAGCAAAGGGCATCTCCTGGGAGGAGATGGTCTCCGCAGCAAAGCTGGGGCTTTCAGAGGCATTTTCCTGCCAAAATATTATGATGTATGGTGATATGACTACTATCATCAGGCCTTTTGGTTCCCATGAAAGTCTTCTTCGGTACAATTTGCTTCCTCAAACTTTTTTCACTACAATATCATCGTATGCCCTCTCAAACTTTCATCTTAACTGATTCATAGTAGGAATAGCCTGCTTACTGTCCTTGATATCCTTCTCACCAACTCATATTTAAACACACTTCTTAGGAGACTTACAGAATTTAAGGACAAAGTTGAAGATGGATGGATGGATGGGTGGACTTACTGATGAACAGAGTATGCCTGCCAATCAAAACATGGAATTAGAGAAGGAATCCAGGAAGGGAAGGCCTGGAAGAGTTTTCCTAGACATTCATTTAGAGAGAGAGAGAGAGAAATATATTTTCTAAATCACTTTTGAGTAGGTTAGATGACTTCTGTGTGCTAGCCTCCCCCCCCGAAATAACTACCCTGTATTTCATTCTGTGAGAAAATATCAGTGTAAACCATGACTCTAACTATGAGTTAAAAAAAAAATGAAAAATGCTGATGTAGAGATGATGAGGGGTAGGGATAGTGAGAGAGACTATTGGGTGGACAGGGGCACTGGATACAACACTCTAAGTAACAAGTGGCAGTGGTTTCAATGTGTTAGGGGCAGAAGAGAAGGAGAGAAATGGAAATCTTTGAGAAATATTTAGGAAATATAAAGAAAGATCTTAATAATAGAGACTTGGACGTGAGCAAGAGTAATGAGTATAAGATGAAAACAAAATTCTGAAATAGGAAACATGCAATGAGAAACAAGTTTGAAGGAAGAAGAGAAATAGTAAGTTGTACTTTTATTCATCAGGATTTCCCCATCTAGGGGACATCCAGATGGAAATGTTCCCTAAATCATTGGATGTTTGGTTCTGCAACTTCATTAAAAAACGTTCGGTAAGAAATAATAGATTTAAGAGTCATCTGGTTTTAGAGGATAACTGGAGTCGTTAATGGAAGAGATGGTCCGTGGAAGAATGGTCTCGTGCAGAACGAGGGACAAGTGAAGTCCAGGGGGAAGTCCTGAGAAACACTTAAATTTAAGGGACAGAGAGCTGCCAAAGGAAACCAGGAAGACGCAGCCAAGGTTGTAGGAGAGAAACCAGGAGACTTTACTTCCATGGAAGCCAAAAGAAGAATGTGTTTAAAGAAAGGGAGCAGAGTCAAAGATTTCTTCTAGAGCAAAATAAGACAAAGACTGAAAAACGTCCATGGAACTGAGCAAGAATTCTTGTTCTTGGGGAGAGCAGTTTTCATAGAGAAGGAGAACAAAAGCCATATTACGACGAGCAAAACAATGCATGAGATGTGATGAAGTATAGATAACTCCTCCAAGAAACTTGGTTGTGAAGGAGATAAAGGCCAAATTTTGGTAGTGTTTTGGGTATGGGAAGAGATGTGTTGTTTGTTTTAAAATTAAAAAGACATGGCCATGTTAAAATGAACATATAAGCTCCATGAAACCGAAGATACAAAAGAGAAAGTAAATAATCTATAGGATGAAAAGGTAGGAAGACATGACTGGAAGGACATAATTGGAACAATTTGCCTGAGATTAGAAGGGGTTCACCTCTTCCAGCTTAGTAGGAGAGAAGAGGGCAGAATGGGTGGTTCTGGCATGGTCTGAGCTTCTTAGAAGTACCACATTTCTTGCTGCTCTATAATATTCCCAAGACCCATAATATTTTCCCTTTCACAAGTTATATTCTACTGATAATCCTGAAGTATATGACTATATTCTGCCTTCATTAATTAAACATGGTGAAACCTTCTGGAAACAGAAGCTTAATTAAAATGATTTCCCAGTTTCTTTGTTGTACATAGCTGCCCTCCATGAGGATAGTTTATAGTCATAAAATACCATTTGAGCAAATGGAGGTAGTTTTCGTAACTAGAAAATTTGTCTCAGGGGTATGGTTCTCATTTCCATAGCATGAAATATCTGCTTCAAAATTCCTCAGGATAGTCCTCCTTTGAGAAGGGGTTTTCCTTGTTGTCATCCCACCTTGTTCATTGCCTGTGTCAGTATACATAAGCCTGCAACGAAATAGCATTCTTAAAATATAATAACTTACTGGAGCCAAAGAGAAATTATTAGAAATATCACTTTCTTTTATATAGTTCTCTCTGGAAAATGTTCTAGTTCCATGAAGTTTTAATGTTTATATTATAGATACTTGTTTTTAATTTTTCAAAATTTCTGTACTATTCTCCCAAGGGATCCTTAAAGTGTACAGTTTCCTTTTTAAAATCCTGCCCTTGGCAAGCCAATTTACAGTTTGGTTTGGTGTTTCAGTATTGTCAAATATTGCTTAAAAGGGAGAGACTTTAGGAAAACCTACAAACCTTCTACTTTCCTAAAGGTTACTTGTTATAGAGCTAATCCCCACGTACTTATGTATCTACAAACATCTTTCTATATTTCTTCCTATATGAAGGCAATAATCACTGCAAGACACTTTGGAACCATGATGGGTTAAATGACACAAGGTATCATACAAATGTCGGGGCTTAATAATGTAAAAGGGGGGGGCGCCTGGGTGGCTCAGTCGTTGGGTGTCTGCCTTGGGCCCAGGGGCCTGGGATCGAGCCCTGCATCGGGCTCTCTGCTCTGCGGGAGGCCTGCTTCTCCCGCTACCATTCCCTCTGCTTGTGTTCCCTCTTTCATTGTGTTTCTCTCTGTCAAATAAATAAAATCTTTAAAAAAAAAAAAATGTAAAAGGGAAACCACTCTTACCCTCCATCTGCCAAAACACAGGCATTTTTTCTTCAAACCTAGTGAAGTTTCTCCAAGTGGGTTTCCCAAACAACACCACCCTTCTCCATTCCTTCTAGCACCATCTTAAACTCACTTCCTTCTGTATACTCTTT
>CM053608.1:3098540-3134498 GCA_028646535.1 Procyon lotor | reverse complement strand
AGTTATCTGTAATTATGACTTATTTATGTATATTTATGGTTTTCTAGATTTTTCCCCCTTTTAGGAATTAAATTTTGTGACAGAAGAAACTGAGTTGATTCTTTTCTATGTATTCCTAAGCATAGGTATACTTTGAGCACTCCATAAATATTTGTCTACTGACTAGTTGAAGATTTAGTCTTATATAGATGCAAATGAAAGTCATCTCATTTTCTAACTCAGATTGGTTGATAGTTTGGCTGGGCTACACAAGATTGTGAGCCTTTGTTCACCACCAGGAGAATAAATGGCCCTGATTAATTAAGATTGTCTACTGTAGAGACTTTGGGAATAGTGAGAAGAGGTGGAGAACACGCATATCTGTGCCAATCTCTCTTGCCATCTCTCTTTTAGGGGTATTGAATGGTAGATTGGTAGATTACAGTAGATTGGTAGATTGGTAGATTATAGTAAAAAGGTTTTAAGATATAATGTGGACATTTCCTCTAAATAGTTATTAGCATGATGAATTTAATCAGCCTTAAATATGTGATTTGTGTTTGGTTAGTCATTTGGTGGATTTGGTGGGGTGATTAGCTTCCATTTCTTTAGTCTGACTATAATTTTTGTCACTTAACTGTTTCATAAAATCATATGGGGACTGTATACATACTGGTTTACAGTAGTTTTATTTTCTTGATATAATCTTACATAAGTAGATTCATGACTTGAATATTTTCTATATAAACATTTTCTGCCAATGTAGATAATTTGATGAGATGTTATTAAATGGGGAGAAATGTAGCTTTATTTTCTTTTTTCTTTTGCTCAAGCTAAACAAAAATTCTCAGCTTTTGTTGAGAATGAATATAAGGCCAACAATAACATTATTTTTTAAATAATAATTTTTTTCAGACAAAGTAAGTTGGAGCAGTCTCTTTGTCATTGCAGTTGCTGTCTCTAAAGCCACATTTCTGTTCTCATAAGATAGTTCCTACGAAAAGAAATTGAAGCGCCATAAATTACATTAGTGTAAGGTCACAAATTAATCACTTTATAGCCCATTTTCTCTTGAAAACTCTTTCTTTGTAGAAATTCTGCCACAAAGTGCCTCATAGCATTCAATTTCATCAGTGATTACTTCATGTTTTGCTCAGTATTCTAAACCAAGTCATTAGGAAATGCTATAGTTGCCAGCTACCATTGTACTGTTCGACATCAATAGGAAGATGCTTTATTTATATTTTCTGGTGTTATTTATTCCTTCCACAAGATGTATATATTTTATATGCTGCTAAAATCCCTGGGACCTTTCACTGATCACTTAAATAAAGGATATGCCTTAAAGAACAGCCGTGGAAGATAGTTTTACTTAACCTTTTATGTAAGATTGCACTTATATTTCCATTTGGGTTAATTGAAAAAGAAAATGCTTGGTGATGGTATGGACTAACATCAGAATTAATTTTACCCTACAATTGAATTTATGTCCAAAATGTTCACATTCCTATTGTTAAAGAATGTATTATTATATTTTAAATGAAACAAAGGCTGCCCGTTGCTCCCTCTTTTGTTCCATTATACTACATATGAAAATATGTATTGATTTAGGAAAATACTTCAATAGGTGAGTCTTATAAAAGGGTAAACAATTAAATGCAATCAATTCCAAATCTCAAAGCTCACCTCTTCTGTACAAATATTGGTGTTAGTTGGATTGAATCTGTCACTTACAGCAGTATCACATTTGGGGAAAAGGATTTAAATACCAGGACAGTACAGAATTTGGATCGAGTTTATATGAGAGGAAGTTTTCTATTATATCTGCTGATATAATGAAAGAAGAAGTGATGTGACATAGATTCTTTCTGCTTTCAGTCCAATCTGAAGGAACCCTTTCTTCCTAGTGTGCCACGCGGGGCATTTGAGCTGGGTGACTGCTGGCGGTCTCAGAACAAAGAAGAAACACTTTTGACACCCATCATCAAGGACCTCCAGAGTCCCAACTCTTTCACTTTGAATAACTCTTCTTTGAGTTCTATTGACTTTAATCTTAAATTTTCTCAGCATTATAGAGTGGAATATTTAGACTTCCCAGAAAATTCCTCTCATGTAAAAAAAGCTCTCCTCAAATGTTTTCTCTTCAGTATTTCTATGGATCACTCTTTCTTTGCCCTTCACACTTCAATTAACCCATCTCATAATACTTCAACATCACTTTTGATTTGTAATCGAAATGATTTTTTGCTCTCTAACAATAGAGATGAGTTTCATGAACAAAAAATAGTATTTGTCTGGCTTAGCGGTCAGCACATAGTGTGTGGTAAATATGTTTATGAAATCAATGGAAAGAAAGCTTTTCAAATTTCACATCTAAATCTCATCCCCTAGATGGTGACTGAAACAAAGCAGTTATTCTTTTTGAGTATTTTCCTCATTTATAAAGTGAGGCTAATGCGATCTTCTCTCTCAGTTGTGATGACCAAAGAAAATAATGGTTGAGATGCAAAATATTGTTACTTTCCTACCTTCATGTAGAATAAATTCTGTCAAGATGTTCTAAGTGTCCGATTGGTACTCTTGTGCATTATTGGCACTCAGCAGAGATTTACTGTCTGCTAGAGTAAGTTGTCTCTTATTATAATCATCTAAAGGCACTTGCCTGCTCTCTTGGTTTCAAGGACTACCTTTATAAAAGGAAGACCCTTCAAGATCTCTACACTTTATAGTATCTGATCATTAGCCCCTCCTCAGATTCATGTCTGTAAGAATTAGCTAAGTCAGAATTACTACCAGGGGTCTCTAGTTGGATACCTTACTCTTTCCAGGGACAAAAATTAAATGTCTGTCCCATCAACTCTTTATCCTTCTTACTACAACAAGATCAAGCACACGTAGCCCATGGGTCATCACCCTTTTCCTTTTTATACGCGCATCCACACATACTCCCGCACTCTCCCACACTAGAAATGTGCTTGTGAATCAAGCACAGGTGGTTGTGAATCAAGCACAGGTGGTTCCAACTGGAGTAAATCAAGGGCTTCTGCGAGGCTTTACTTGGGGGAGTGGGATCCTGGTGGGGAGACTGGACAGAGCTAGAAGTATTTGGGAAAGATTAATGTGCAAGCAGGAGTGTGTTAAAGAAGAAACCTATAGAAAAAGGAAGCTGTGATGAGGAGAAGAAATTTAAGATAGGGGCAGAAATATTTTTTTTAATGTTTAGGAAAAGTTTGGCTGTCCATGGCACAAGCACTCTACTACCCACTTTGTGAAGCCTTCCATAAATTCCATAATTAAATATTTAATGCTTGCTTTTCATGTTAAATTTGGGGTCAATAGTGAGGAAGGGTGAGGTCAGGGGTGATCGAGGAGGCCAGGTCCAACACATCCAGCTTCCTGTCAACATCTGTTGCTTCTCTGACCCAAGGTGCTTATTAGAATATCTGTGATTCCTTTCCCTCCTCTGAAACCATCCCTGTAGCCACTATGTCTGCTATGGTATTGTTGCTCATAATTTGCCTTCTTTGGCAATTCAATTCAGATTAATAATTCAATTTAATTCAGATTCAGATTAATTCAATTCAGATTAATAATCTTAAACAAACCTCATTTTCCAATTTTTGCTCCTGTTTTGCTTGTAGGTGCATACAATATCAGCCTTCTTTAGATATAAAAATCATACAGCCTAGAACTCTTTGTTCATTTATCCAACAATTTATATGCACTCCTGGTGGGTGGTGCCATATGGAAAGTACATAGTGCAGTGGAAAAGGCCAACCAACATTCCTGCAACCAAATCCAACCTCTGCCCCTAGTAGTTGGTAACCTGCGCAAGTTACTTCCCCTACATAAACTGCTAGAACAGGTTTTCTTCACAGCCTATAAGTCTGAGTCTTCTTCTTTTATTCCGTTTCTATGTAAGTATTCATGTTCCAGAATGATCTCTCATGACATCTATTTGAAATTTTATAAAAGAAAAAGTTGGATTACTTTTTTAACATTTTCTAATTCCCTAGCACAAGCAACTTAAGAATGTCTTTGATATATTTATATGCCAATCTTTCTTCAATTCTTAATGGAAATTACATAGCAAATTGATGTTTGATATGTTTAAGCACGTTTTCTAATCAAAAGGTTTTATATACCATGTAAGTTTCATTAACTCAATCTGAAAGGGAAAGGTGACAGCTAGCCTTGAACCAACACATTGCAAAAGTTTCATATAAATTTATGTGTTCTCATTTGGGGAAAATCAATAAAATATCCAACTGGATGGTTACATTTTTGACACAATCTCCCTTTATCTTCTGAAGCCTTTATTGGATTTTCACACGAAGAAAACCAAAAAAGATTATAGGTTAGAATATAAAACAAAACAAAGTCTTTATGATTATTCAACCTTTTAATCGGAAAAAGTGTGTGTGTGTGTGTGTGTGTGTGTGTGTGTGTGTACAATGTATCGTCTTACGGTCCATCCATGATTTGGCTGTTTCTTTATGGAGATGATGGAGCCAAGGCTCCAGCCAACTTTCTCAGGAGGCTCTTAGCCTGACATGACATGGGAGGGGGGACTGGTGGGCTGTCCAGTAAGGCACAAATAGGGACGAGCCAGCAGCTAGAGGGCACAGGCAGTCAGGGAGCCGTGGCCCAGAAGTGGCCAGATCTGGGAAACTAGTTAAGAGCTACCATAAAGTTGAGTCTAGGGGGCTGTGCGGTGAGTCATGTGCATTAAGGTGCATGTTTTATCCTTTGAATTTAATTCAAAGTGTGTTGAAGTGTTGCCTTCCACAGCCAGTCAAGAACCAGAAAACAGGGTAAATGGGTGGGCCCAAGCTTCGACACTGCACGTAAACCTAGAGACGGGGCAGTGAGGATAGCCCTGTTGAACTTGATTCTGAGGCGGAGCTCAGCCGCTGTCAGGATTCTGACATTCATGTCCATCTCTGAAAAAATCCATTGGGAAAAGGAAGGAGTAAAGGGTGGAGGTGAGTGTGGTTTCTGACTCAGAAACAACAACATTATTGCTTAATTGGCTTATTCAAGGTTAAAAGATTTTTTAAAAAAAACAGTTATGTTACCAAAGCTCTAAAAAAGATTCTGACTTATCTTCGAGCTGTAATTTGTGACTGTTTCCATCCGTGCAACCAAAGATGTAGGATCAGAAGTCAGAAAATTAAATTAGGTTCATTCACAGCCAAAGATGTCTCCTCCTGCCCTATGGGACCTACTAAGTCAAAATTTCATCTTCCTTCTTGCAGCATTTTTAGGTGAATGATAATCATCTGATGAATTGCACTAAAAGCTAATCACTAACAGATATATCAGCACTGCCACTTTCTATTAATTAATGCCATTGTGTGTTGTACATGTAACAAATGCAAATTACGTAATGGAACAACATTGATTTTTTTTCTCCCCCCAACCCCTTCTCCCCACCGTACATTCTTCAGTGCAATTCAGATCCCATTTGGAAAGGCCGCTTGGTGACTGGTAGATTGTAATCATTGTAGCATTTTCCTCTTGATTTATAAGGCTCGATTACTTTTTTCAGTTATATGAAATGTCTTCTCTAATAAAAGACCAAACAGACAGTACTTTTAGCATCTGATACAGAAGGATGATATGATAACGTTAAATTTCCATACGATCCAACAAACATTTACAAATACAAAAAAGGAAGAGGACGGTTACTCATCCAATGTGTTTTGACCTCAATGGATTCAGTTAATAAGGAGCTAGAAAAACTAAATATGGACAAACCAGAGCACCTGTAGAATGCTTAACAGATTACCAAGTTATGTCAGTTACAGCAACAAATGTTTTTCAGGCGGAAAGCAAAAAAAAAAAAAAAAAGAAAAGAAAAGAAAAAAGAAATCATTTTACTTGAGAAGATGGTGTCTCCAAATATTACAGGGAATTACTTCTTTTGTGTTCACATAATTCAAACCTAAACCAACATTTAAATGGGCTTCAGTCATGAATTGCAAATTGCAGTTGAAATGAGCATTGTTTTGCTGATAGTTTTGTCTGAAAACAATTGTCTTTTTCCCTACCAGTATAGCGCAGACTTGATTAAGTGGTTTGTTTTTTTTTTTAATTTGGGGGTTATTTGCTTTGTAACAGGCCAATATTTGAATAAATGAATTAACCCAGGGAGACAGCCTTGGTCCTGACCCACGTCTGACTTTTCTCTGTACCGACGTGTCACGCAGGAGCCTTCGTTCCTACGGTGGTAGAGGTTGGTGCCCTTGACTGCACTCTGAGTTTGGATGCCGTGGCCTTGTTATTAGACAAATGTCCCTAACACCAGAGTCTCACCCCGGCTCTGCAGCTGGCTGGGGCTGACACTGCCACACACAGTCACTGGGAGGATCTAAGTTCCACAGGCACAAAGATACGCCTTTGGCAAAATGCTGTTAAGGACACTGCATTTGTTTTACACACACCCCCGTGGGTGTGCTTCCCCCACAAGGAGCTGCCTGGGCGTATTTTTAAATTAGACTTTAAGTCTCTCGAGTCCCTTTCTGTGTTTGTCAAGAGCAATCGGTCTTTCCATCTGTAAGATGGTATAAATAGTTGAAATCCATGTGCACACACCCGTACACACACACATACACACAAGGGCCCGAGCATATCCCTTGTGTCCCCAGGCACCGTCCAATCTACTCCCATGGCTCCCTGTGAGTTCTGGACACAGTCCTGTCTGCTCATCTTCTGAAATGGCTAAAGGTGCTTCGAGACCAGGGAGACTTCTGTCGAACCCTGAAATGCTGGGTTGACTGAAATCTCGTTCCATCTAATTTAGAAGATGAATAATTGCCTTAATTGTTGACGACTTAAAAAGAGAGAGAGATTTATTCTGGGAGTCCACGGCCCAGCTGCTGAGACTTAGGGAAGCCAGGGGACCCATCTCATCCTGGTTCAAGAAACAGGGGCTGCGATTGATGGTAAAAACTAAATGTGGTCAAACAGAGATGAAGAGATGAAACAAACATTTACGAATAGAAAGATATCTAACAGAGCACCCTTACATTTGTCGTCTCTCATTTGACGATAGGCCGTTCTCTGAAGCTACTTTTGTATGTTCCCTCAGTGCTTTACAAAGACGAATGTTTTTAGTACCATGTATGATTGTATTTCAGGCAAGGCTGAAGTGTCCTAATCTATAATCTAGTCTCGATTCCATTTTATAGACCAAGAAGGGGCAGTTCGTTTAATAACATCCATTCACATTATTCTCCGTGGGTCTTTGGCTTCGGTTTTTGGTTTTGGGTTTTGGTTTTGTTTTCTTGAAAGGAAGTCTCCTTTCTTAGTTCTCTTCCTTAATTTTTTCAGTTATATTTGGGTTTGGTGGGGCTGATTTATGGCACTTTTCTCTATGAGCTTCACCGAGGATCTATCCTTGAATCATCCAGTATTCTCTGTAATATTCTGTAACATTGGACCAAGGGGACTTGAAATGTGCACTCTGTGAGCACGTGTTAGACACTGAAAACACAGTGTGGCGTCTTGCTCTTGTACAAATAATTTAAGAGCCCCTCTGTCATGAGAATGACCTCCCTGTCTTTGTCATGTGCTTCCATCTACAAAAGGAATTCCTTGTTTGTGCTATGTATTTTAGAAAAGAGTGCTTGGTACTCTCTATAGCTCACCCCACAAGGCCCCATCTGATCCGCTCAAGAGCCGTGAGGCTGAATCCAGCCCCAGAAATTACAAGTCCAACCGACGATGTGACTCTTAAGTATCTAATCTAGGGCTATGGGAAATACTACTTCGTTTCTCAAAACATCTATCCTCTAAAGGTACCAACCCATTCAGTTGCCAAACTAATGCTTCATTTTGATGTAATCTTTTAGGAGAGTAAAAGTGAACAGTGCAAAAATGAAAGTTTTTCAAACAGTAATGGAGCCAAAACTTGGGATTTTAACCTTGGCCAACACGACAGCCCCTAAGAAATCGCAGAATGTAAAAAATTGCGGAGGTTTTAATGGAGGAAAATACATTCTGTAGTTTCTGTTTTTAGTAACATAGAGACAAAGGAGCTAACTGCCCTCCGGTGCCTGAGGGAGGCGGGCAAGACGACCTCCCTTTCTTCCTTTCTTTTCGCTACCATCACCATTTTGGAAAGTCTGATCTTTCAGTCAGTTTCTATTTCCGGACTAAACTTTCCAACAAATAATATTAATTTCAGGCATTTCACACATTTAAAATTAATTCAAAACGAAGTAAAACAAGAGATTACAATAATTTGTTTTTACCTGAAGATGCCCCACATATATTCAGTAGGAGATTATTATGGCCTTACCTTTTTTCTTTAAAAAAAAAAAAAGGTTTTATTTATTTATATGAGAGAGAGAGAGAGAGAGAAAGATTGCGATGGTTGGGGGAGAGTTGAGGGAGAAGCTGAGCAGGGAGCCAGATGTGGGCCTTGATCCCAGGACCCTGGGATCATGAGCTGAGCCTAAGGCAGATGCTTAACCAACTGAGCCACCCAGGCACCCCTGGCCTTATCTCTTAAAGTTCATTTTGGGAACCCTTTTTTGCTTAAGTCCATACTGTAAACTATCACTCTTTCAGAAACGTACAATTCTATTAGAATTCTAATGATATTCCAAAGCTGAATTTAATTTAGCAGATTAGACTGGGTGGTTTTAGTATTCATCAAGGAGGACTGTAGTCAAGTACAACTGTGTTCACTCAGAAACAGTCTGCTCAGACCAGGCTTCTGGACACAGGTTTGTACAGCCACCTGGTAGCACAGGTGTAAGGCCTATTATCCAGGAAAACCACAAATCAGAGGGTTGGTAGAGTTCTGCCCTCTATCTGCTTCTATTCTTCCTTTGTATACATTCCCCGGTGACCTCATTCAGTCTCCCACCCCGGTGACCTCATTCAGTCTCCTACCTTTCAAAACCGTCCATGCACTGACGCCCCTCACGTGACCCTGCTCCACGCCTCTAACGCCTGAGTCCAGCTTCCTAATGAGCAGCTGCTCTTGGTGACCAGTGGGCACCTCACTGAACATATTCAAGGCAACTCTTGACTTGCCCCTGGACATTTTCTGCCCCATCCACTCACTTCCCAAGAATCGTAGCGTTACCCTGAAGCCTCCATTGCCTTCACCTCCTACATCCAGTTTGACAGCAACAACTCAGTGTTCTACCCTGTCACCTGGGTGAATCAGGATACTCCTGCGTCCTTCCACCAAAGCCTCTGACCTGGTTTGCTGCCACAGCTTCTAAAAACCCCTCTGGTTCCACTCCCGTCCACTCTTACTTCAGTAGCCAGAATGGTCTTTCTCAACGTTAAGTGAAATTTTGTTACTCCTTTGCCTAAAATCCTCCAATGACATCCACTACATTTAGAATAACTCCAGTGTTGTTACCACTGCATATAAGACAATACATAACATCATCTGGCCCTCACCAAATTCTTTGGCTCCATCTTGGCTCTTATTCAATATTCACTATTCAACATTCTCCCATCCCACCAGACATCGTATGGTTCCTCCAACGCTCCAAGCTTGCTCCTTGCTCTGCCTGGAACACTCTTACCTTGCTTCTACACGTGGCTCCTTTCTCCTCTCCATTCGGATTGTTGTTCAAATGCTACCTTCTCATAGAGAAGATGGTCATACTTTGACCACTCTGTCTCTCTCTCTCTCTCTTTTTTTTTAAGATTTATTTATTTACTTATTTTAGAGGGGGAATAAGGAGTGGAAGCAGAGGGAGAATCTTAAGCCGACTCCACATTGAGCTCCACGCCAAGCGTGGAGCCTGACACGGGACTCAATATCACGACACTGAGATCTCGACCTGAGCCAAAACCAAGAGTCAAAACCTCAACCTACTACACCACCAAGGCACCCCTGACCCCTGTCTTAAATAGGGATCCAGACCTATAAGCCTTGACACACTTCATCGGAGAGGACTGTAGTTGAGTACAACTTTACTTAGTATAACTAAGTATAGGATATCCCCAGACCCTGCTTTATTTTCTTCCTTTTCTTTCTTTATTTTCTTCCTTCACAATATTTATGATATGTACATCTAGAATATTTATACAGCTGTTTACTTAGTACTTGTAAGATTCAGCCAACTAGAATGGCGGCACCAAGAGAACAGGGAGTCCATCTTGTTCAGAGTTAAAGCTCTCATTCCCAGAAGGTGCTTAAAAAATATTTTTGAATGACAAAAAGTTAGAAGCCCTCATTTACATAAAAATACTTCACTCACTACACATATTTACTTCTCCCCTCCTTTTCACAAAGGATTTGAAATAGCTTTAAGCAAAAACATATACAGGAAAGGTCAAAAATAAAAATCTAGCACCAAAGGAAAAAAATAGTAAAAAAAGTAAGATGCTCCATTACAACTTTATCATGAGAAAGTACAAAATAGAAAGTGTGCTTTAAAGTATGCTTTAAGAGAACAAAACTTTTCCTAAGATTAACTTCTAACTGAAAGTTCTCTAGGGAGCCTTCACACAGTAAAGGACAATGTCCACAGCAATATTTGTAAAGCAAATGCAATGGTCCTTTTCAAATGGCTGTTTCTTTGATGATGGCCAAGGGCCCAAATTAAAATGCAATACACTGAAGGGGAATCATTAAGGGGCTAAGCTAATATGCTGCAAGAATATAGTATTCTGCTGTCCTTACCTGAACCAAGAAATGACTTTCATCTGGAAAACTCACCTAATAACATAGCCAGCATTGTTTACTGCTAGGAATTAAGGTGATTTCAGTAATTCGGTGAAAACCTTGCATTAAAGAAATGCCAGTGTAAACACGCCTTTATTTATATATACTGCTCCAGCTAGAAAGCCCTCCATCTGCTGGGCAGGGTGTTAGCCTACATTTGCCACATCCCAGGAAGAATGCTTATGACTTTCTCTTATAAATATCCTTCCGTATATTTTTTATTCCCTGTTGAAGCTTCACTCCTCGGATACTTTGTTCTGTTAACTCCTTTTATCCCGTTTCTGCTCTTCGTTTATGGTCTATCTTTACTTTTAGTTTACTTACCTATAAGTATCTTTTAAAAAACAACTATTATTACTAAAATTATTAGGAAATATCAAAAGTTGCAATGTATGTTATCTTCTAACAACCAAAATACGAAATTATTATCACTACGGTTATTTTGTCACCAACTGTGAAATTCAGGACTTGACATGGAGCAGAATCAGAATTTAATTTGGGCAGTATTGAGTGTTCCTCTGACAATATTTTAATCAGCTTTCATTTTAAAGGCATTTTTTAAAAGCACTTGGGGAAAGTCTGCAGTGAGCCTCAGGTTAAAGCTGTGGTCATTTTGACTGGGATCCATCCCCACCATAACGGACGATGTGTAAGAGACACCCAGTGTCTCTACCTCCCTGGGGACTTGCCATTGTCCCAGCTCATCTGTAAACAAGCAAGATTTTGTCACCTTTCTCACAAGGCCCCTGTCCCCAACTCCAATCAGATTCAAGACCAAGTCTTTCTCACTTTTGTTTTGCACGTTAAAACCAGAATCCTTTTTAAGACAGGCTTCTGTCATATTGGCACAGGGGGAAACACATTTCTCTGTTTACAGAGCACAGCATCTCTCCTTCCGGCAACAGATTTCCGGGTAAAACCAAGATCCTGTTAACTTGGCCACAAACTCATCCCCGAGATACGCAGCATGCCCACCCCCAAACAGAATGGTGGCCCGTGTCTTCGACGCTCCTCCTGACTTTGCAAAGGGCAGCAAGACAATGAATGGCAAGAAGGACATACTTGGTACCAGGCAGAGAGATTTTTGAATGTTGCAGGGATAGGGCGAGGAGGCTGTCACAGTCATGTGCCCCCAAGAAAAATATCCCCTTTTATTTTTCATTCAGCTGTCACTGAGAATCAAAGAATGCATTGGTAATTGCTATTGTCTGTAGGATTTTTTGTGGTTCACAGCCAGATGACCACCCTTTACTGAAAAGCTGATTGTATCAGGTTTACTCAGCCCCTTCCAAGATATCTAGTGTTTCGTGTTGTTATTGCAGAGAATTTGTGCAAAAAAAAAAAAAAAGTTTTTTTTTTTTTGCTGCTGCCACATTGCTTGATTATTCCAATATATACCATCAAGAGAAATATTTACTCATAATGTAAACACACTATTCTGAGAATCAAAGTAGCTTCTATAATGTAAGTTGTCTAATGGTTTATCTGAATGATGGGCTAGGACAGTAACCACTGAATCCCCTGTCCTATTAAGCCACAGAATTCCCAGTTTCCCACTGAAGTCCAAATCTAATCCAAAAATCTATTTGACATCTTATAACTATTAGATTGTCTAGGGGCGTCTGGGTGGCTCAGTGGGTTAAAGTCTCTGCCTTCAGCTCAGGTCATGATCTCAGGGTCGTGGGATCGAGCCCCACATCGGGCTCTCTGCTCGGCAGGGAGCCTGCTTCCCTCTCTCTGTCTGCCTCTCTGCCTACTTGTGATCTCTTGCTCTCTGTCAAATAAATAAATAAAATCTTTAAAAAAAAAAAAAAGATTGTCTAATAATCCTGAATAAGTAATGACCACAGTCACTTCTAGAGAAAGCACATGCCCATCTGCCCGTTTAAAGCAGAACACCTTCCTGGCTTGGTCTGAAAGAGACCAGAACCTAGAAGTCACATGAATTTCCCACTAACAGTGTTTTCTTAGCCAGAATAGAAAGAGAAGCACATAGACAACAAGAAGCAATTTTCCCTGGACGCTTCCTTTCTGAGCATTGATCCTGGCTACTGGCCTGGACACAGACTCAAGGCTTCACCCCAAGTCTCTGTGTCATTATAATTTTGCCTGTAGAATGGAAGTTGCCCCCCAAACTCAAATTTCTCTTGACGTTCCAATGTGATGTAAATGACATGACTAATCGTTTCAAAACTTCTGAAGACACTTTCGAATATAGATTGTCCATTTCAAAAAAGCACGTGTCCATCTTCCGCTAAATAGCACCATATTCACTTGTTACGCTCATTCAGGTTGTTTGGAGACAAAGTAGTGGCTGACTAGCTCAGATTACTCAGATTACCGATGGTAATCTCAAATTGTGGTTATGGTTGAAAAGGTCACAGATTAATTTCGGTCAATGAGCATCAGCCATCGAGAAACAGGACCCTAAGTGGCCAGAAATGGAATCAGGCCTCCCCGCCCCCAGCCTGCTGTGAGCACGTCATTACATTTGGGGGGCAGGTGGTCTCCGTGTGCTGCGGGGAGGGTGGGAATGCCAGGCCTCCCGGACTCAGCGACCCAACAGGCGTCCCTGGGGCTCCTGGCAGTGGTGTACTGTGCACTTCGAGCTTGCATGGGTTAACGGGGCGCTGGCTCCGGGGGGCTCGCCTCCCGGTTGGCTCCTTGGTGCAGAGTGAAGTTCAAGGCAGAAAAGGTTGTTGTTTAACTTGAAGAGAATCTTTTTGTGCCAAACCACTATCCGTCCTCTTTTGTCCCTCTCAAGAGGGAAGTGACGCCAGCTGGCTGGTCTGAGGCAAGGCTTCGGCCCAGGGCTGGTCAGATGGCACTTTCCTTCCCCATGTGCAGTTTCGACCGCAAGGAATGGCCACGGCAAACCCCCTACGAGGCAACATCGGGGACCACCACTTCTCTGAATAACCGGTGGCATTCTTCCAAGTGGCCACAAGGTGATAAACACATCTTGTAATCATTGTATTGTCGGCCGCAGGAAACTACAGTTACCCTGTTTTTGTCCACTTATGGTAAACCCATCCATCGTGGACGATTAAATGACAGCTAATGAAGCAACACCAAACTCTGACAAATAAGGACGGAGAGACAGCAAGACAGACTGTCCACTCAGCAGCTTCACTGAGATGTGCCCTAAGCCTGAATTTGCATCATAACCATTGAAAAATGAGAAGTAAAAAACAGGAGTTTTTTGGGGGTTTTTTGTTTTGTTTTGGTCTGTTCTGTTTTTTTGTCCACTGACTGCCTGGTAAAGAGACCCTTGCTGTGGTGCTTTGCTGTAAATTACTTCATGGTGGAAACGCTTTGGGGCCTCGTGCACAGCCCTGCCGGGTCCCCTCCCTCCTCTCCGTCCTGCTTCTGCTGCCTCTCCATTTAGTGGCAGGAAAGCAGTGCATTTTACAACTTTTAGACAATCACACACATTAGAAAAGAACTGGAATAATAAATCTTTTATCGGAACTTCTGAACCTTCACCTCTTCACTTTTCAGGTTCTTGCATATTCTACATTCTAATGAGAAACTGTCCGTGACCTTGTGAATCACTATGATTGGGTATTTTAGTGGATTCTAGACTGGTTTACCAGTATTCAGTCAAAATCCTCAGTAGCTTAAGTAGAAAACATCTGTTTCCCATGGGTCCTCAGATATTGTCCATAAATATCTTGGATTGGTTCTTGGATACCTTCTTAGATTATATTCATTTCCCTCCTTAGACTTCTGCTTCTTTGGCTAAATACTCCATGAGGTCATCAATAGAAGCTGTAAATGTGAATAATCCCCATTACCGATCCATTCTATATTGCTGTCCTCGGGACCTCCATAGGAGAAGTACAGGGACCAAATACAAATGACAGTTCATTGTCAGCATGTGATAGAAAAGCAGAAATATAAATACCATAGTACTCTGACGTCCAGGGCATCTGAGACATAATCATTAATAAACAAGTTTGTAATCATAGATATGACGATGGGAGATGGTGAGATGCAGGGAGACCTGCATTGGAGTTTTCATCATACACTACCTGAGTGACTTTGTAGATTACTTAACTTCTGGGTTCTTCTTAAAATGGAAGAATAATAATCCTGCCTATTACTACTGTTATTATCATTAAATCGATGAGGATTTAATGAGACAAGGCATATCCCCGGTATAGAAGAGCCGTCCGTTCACAGCAGAAGCTCATAACGATTGCAGTAACTGGTGTTACGCCACCAAACCACAGAGGGCTCCCACGTGTGTTTTCTCGCCTGTGTCACAAGACCCCGGGAGGCAGGCAGAGTCTCACCTGACAGGAGAAGAATCAAAGCTCAGAAAGACAAGTGACTTGCAGGTGTGATGAAGGCCTTGCTTGCAGGAAATAAGCCATACCCTGCTGGTAGTAGCAAACATTCTATCCATTCTTGAATATTCCACAAGTGTATATTGATTACCGGACATGTGCCAGGCATCTCTCTCCAAACAAGGTGGAGGCCCTGCCCTCCCAGAGTCCAGTCCAGCAGCAGGAAAGACAACACACAAGGGGACAAACCAATGAGTCTGTGGTAACTCTGACTCCAAAAACAAAATGGAGAGAGGGGACAAAAGTGACTTGGAAGGTGACATTCTGACTGGAGAGGTGATATTTGAGGTGAGCACTGGTGACAGGACCCCAGCCATGAGGGGCCTGAGTGAGAGAGTTCTGGGGGCAGGAGCGGCATGGGGAAGTCCAGGCAGAAACGGACCATTGGGCATGTGGAGGGAGCAAGAGGCCAGGGCAGCTGAGACGACCAGGCAAAGGGGAGGGCCTGCAGGAGAGGGCGCCTTGAGTTGGCCTCGAGTGTTTGAGCCTGCTATCTCTCTGTTCACAAATTTGGGTGTAAAGATTGTTACCTAGATGCTTTATCTTTCGAATTGTCAACTAATCTATCTCCCAAGGTGCAGCTCACCAGCACTCGCCTCAAGTGCTCACCAACAAGTTGTAACCTGTTGACCAGATGTAGTTAGAAAAGGGCCTGGCTCTTGACAAAACAAAAGGGACATAGTTACCATATTAAATCCTGAGCAGCCCCTTAAAAACCAGCCCTAGGAACCAGAAATTCTGCTTCTAGGTATCTGTCTGAACGAAATGAAAACACCTAATCCAAAGAGGTATATTCACCACTCTGTTCCTTCAGCGTTGTTTCCAACTACCAAGCCCCGATGGCAACCCATGTCCATGGATAGATGAGTGGCTATAGAAGCCACGGAGTGTGTATATATGGATATGCATGCAAAGGAATATTACTCAGCCTTTAAAAAAGAATGAAATCTTGCCATTCGTGACCACATGGATGTATGTAGAGGGCATGACATTAAGTGAAATGGGTCAGACAGAGAAAGACAGATATTATATGATCCCACTTATATGTGGAATCAAAAAACACACAAATAAAACGAAGCAGGAACAGACTCACAGTACAGGAAATCAAGTATTGGTTACCAGAGGAGGGAGGAGTTGGAGTAGGTGAAATAAGTGAAGGGGATTAAGAGGTACAGACATCCAGTCATGAAGTCAGTCAGTCATGGGGATGTGAGGTGCAGCATAGGAAACACTCAATACTGTAATAACTTTGTGTCCTTACAGATGGTAAGTGGACTTAGCATGGGGATCATTTTATAATGTATAGAAATATCAAATCACTGTGATGTGCACCTGAAGCTAATAGGATAATGCATTCCAATTACATGTCAATAAAAAGTTTTTTCAGCCTGCATTGCAAAGGACATAGTAGCAGTGTTTGGAAACCGTGCATGAGTAGACTGTGATAGAATTATGTCCAGTGATGTGTGTGTGTGGGGGTAGGTGTGTGTGGGCTGCTGCTTCATTAATTGTTTGACCTATTCAGATTTAAACAGTTACAAAGAAATAGAATTCTAGAGAAATCAGAAAATGTGAAAACTTGATCAGCTTTTGTGATATTTCTAAGAAACAGAATTCTATTGATAAAATCAAATTGATTGGACTCCAAAAGCTTTTCAAAGTTCCAGAACAAGTGTCTAAATATCGGAAAATGAGAGGATTTCGGGAATAGTGGGGAAATCGAATATGGTCTATCCATGCCCTCTTCCTTTACAGGAGAGGAAACTGAGGCCTGACGAGCTGACACAGCTTGTCCAGGCACACAGAGCCAGTCGTGAAATCAGACCCAGAGCTCATTTTCTCCGTCTCCTGGCCCATTACCCTGAGCTGCGTTCTCTATTTATAAATATAATGTGTGTTATCAGAGCCAGAGTCATATTAGAAGAGATTAAGTAGCATAAAACTATCTTCCCTCACCAGGTGCCTTCCTAAGCCTGGAATTCCACTATTAGATAAGCATTCTCTGGGAAAACATATTTCCCAATTGGTCTGCTGCTGGGAAGACTCGGAAATGCCCCGAGCTGCTGGGGTAGAGGAGAGGCCCCCGAGGCCCTGGAGCTGAGTCCCACAGCAGTAGCCTGGGACAGAGGGCGGGGCCCAGGGAGGGATGGGAGAAAGGGGCGGGGGTGCTGACACCAGCTGGCTGGCTCTGCCCCTGCCGGACGCCTGCCCTAATAAGCAGCACTTTCAGTGTCGCCGACAGCAAACTGAAAATGCAAATTGAAAAAAAAAAAAATCTCATTTATCACATAGTATTTCTAATCTGAAGACTGACAACTGATTTTTGAGGAGGCTGCTTTCGGAAGAATTTCGTGTTGGTCTCAAAAGACCCTGAAGCCGCATTAATGACCAGAAGTAGGTGACTGAAAGAGAGAAATCCGAGGAAGGGGAAAGGGTAGGAAAAGACTCCCCATCCCCCAGAGTCGGTTTCTTTAGGAGGAGGCACAGCAGTACGACTTCACATTCCACTCTAAAAAATCCCAACAAACTGCCCCATTGTTATTTGTTGTTTTGCTACAATTAATAGACAAAGCAATTGTTAGGCAAGACCAGAGCTGCCCTGTGGGCACATGGTCCGGGTCCTTTGGCTCAGGAGTGGGCTCAGAGGGGCTTAAGAAGTGTGGGTGCCTCACCCCAAGGTCATTCTCCAGGACCAGGGAAACAAGCGTTTCCAGGAAGTCTCAGGTTAATTGAGCGGTGACTGTAATTGAGTTGATCCAAGGAGGACAATGAGAGCAAGGATGTTCTAGAATTCCCCTTGGGGCAGAGGTATGGCACTGCTCCCACCTCTGCCTGGCGACAGCCCCCTCCCTGCCCTCCTGTGCCCACCCTGGAAGCCCAGCAGTGTGTTTCGTTTGGGTGGGCCTGCTGTCTGCTGACCCACAGAGATCCTCAGCCTCGCTCTGTTCGGAAAGTCTATTGTTATCTTAAAGCCTCCTTCTTTTAATCCGCTCTTTAATTATGCAAACCACAGGCTTTCTAAGGCAGGTTCTCCATTACAAGTCAGAACAGGACTTAAGACAACACAAAAGAAGGGACCCAGCACACTGAGAAGTTAATGCTTAACCTGGACTTAAACCCATCATCAACTGGGAATAGGAAGGACTCCCTGCACGGCGGCGACCTCCAGCTAAAATAGCGCCTCTCCCTGAGGCGGGATTTTGTCTGACTGCACTTTCCAGCGCAACCTGCAGGTGGAATAGTTACCCCCGGGTGGGACGTCTCAGGAAGGGCTGGGACCCAGGTTCAAGGACGACACATCAGGCCTGGGGGAAACCAGCCTGGGCCTGGGCTTGCTTGGAGGGATACTGCAAGGGTTTCCCAGCAGGCCGGCAGGCACGTGACCCTAAGCCAGGCATCCTCCACGCTCAGGAGGTAACTGACCCACGGTGGCCACTCAAGTATTTGCCTCGAGGCAGCGGACATGGCTCTCTAGGCCAAGAGGAGGTGTGGGTCCTGGTCAGGCAGACAGCTTCTACCCCAGGAGCAAACACAAAGCAGAAGGTCAGGCCAGAGGTCATGGATTTGGGAGCCTTTGGGATCACCTGGGAACCATCTCCAGTACCGACAGGTCCTGGCTCTTCCTGGAACAGAGAAGGCACTGATGGTACAAAAGTTTTCATTTTCAAATAGTTGAATCTATCACTATTAGCTTTGTAGCGTCCTCAATTGCTTCAATTCTTTAAAAGTGATTATCCTTCCAGAGACACATGTACTATTCTACTTTCTGCTAAGTTTTCTATGAATTTTTAAACATATTTGACTTTAATTTTCTTTTAGTACACAGGATAAGATGTGTATCTAAATTAATTTCTCTCTAATGTGCTATATCTCAAAATCATAGATCAATTAATCCTCCCCCACTGTTTTGTAATGCCTGCTCCACTGTACATTAAAGTCCTGCTCATAACTTGGTCTATTTGCATTCATTCCACAAACACACACTGAGGCCTTGCTACGTGGCAGGCACTGTTCTGGGTGCTGGAGATACAACAGTGAGCAGCCAAACTGAAATATCTGAGCAATTTTGGCTGGAGGAGACAACAAACGAATCAACAAACTATGTAGTCTATCAGAGAGTCATACATTCAATGAGGAAAAATAAAACGAAGAAGGGAAATGAAGACTTCCAGCCAATGTGGGCCAGATGCATTTAAAACCAGGTCAGGGAAGACTTCACCAAGATGGAGACATGTGACAAAGACCAAGGGGTAATGGGCCCATGAGGGAACCGTGTTCCCAGCAGACAGAGAGCAAGTGCAAAGGCCCTGAGGGCATGGCGCCTTCAGATTACTCACAGAGGCCATGGTGACTGGACCAGATGAAGAAGAGAAGTGGTAGGAGATGAGATCAAAGGTGGTGGGGTGGTCACCAGTTCAGGTGGACCGCCCGTATTGACATTGACCCTTACCCTGAACCAGACGGGGGATTTGTTTCCTAGGGAAGTTGTATCAAATTACCACAGTTTGGTGGCTTGAAACAACAGAAATTTGTCCTCTCACAGTGGTGGAGGTCGAAAGTCTGAAGTCAAAGCCTTGGTCATGTTGGTTTCTTCTGGAGGCTCCGAGGGAGAAGCTGTCCCATGCCTCTCTCCCAGCTCTTGGTGGTTAAAGGCAGTCGTGGCATTTCCTGGCTTATAGATTCATCACCCCAATCACTGTCTCCACTTTCATGTGGCCATCTCCCCCGTGTGTCTCTCAGTATCTTTTCCTTGTCTGTGTCTTCTAAGGACACTGGTCATTGGATTTGAATCCACTCCAAATTTAAGTCTGGCATGGTCTTTAGCCAGATCCTCAATTTGATCACATCTGCAAAGATCTTATTTCCACATATGTAGGTACCAGGGGTTAGGACTTAGAGATACCTTTTGGGAAGACACAGTGCAACCCAGGACAGATGAGCAACTATTGGAGGTCTTTGAACACGAGAGTGAAAACATCTGATGTGAGTTAAAAGGATCCCTCTGGCTGCCTTGTGGTTATGCATAAGAGGGTCAGGGCAGAGGCAAAGACCAGTAGGAGGCTACACTGGTCATCCAGGTGACGGATGATTAGAAGTGTGGACATAACAGTTACGTAAGAGGTAGAAGTGCTTGTTACAGAAGAGGTGGATTCTGACCCCTTAGTCACTCCCTCTGATTTAAATTGCTATTCTTTTTTTTACCACTACCAAACCATTTTGATTGCCCTTTCTCTATGTTTTTAAATCTCTGATAGAGTTAATCCTCCCTTCTTCCTTTCCTAGTAAGAACCTATTGAGAATATTTTGTCTTCTCATTCAGGAAGATGGATGGATGGATAGATAGATAGATCGATCGATCAATCATCTGTCAGTGTATTCATTTTATTATCACTTTTATTATCATTTTTAAGATTTTTAAAAAATGTTCTCTACAGCAACTACATACACCTCAATAGGTTCATCCCCAAGAGTATCTTAACAGAGAAGGGGTTGCTATCGTGATCAGGATCTATATTTTCATTACATTTGCTATTGGCTGTTGGTAATTAGCAAAGCTATTAATTTTGGTAAGTTTATTTCAGATCAAGCATTTTATTGAATCATTTTATTAAAGCTGATTATTTTTGCTGACTTCTCTGCATATTCTGGCTTTCCATTATGTTAAGTGCAAATAATGATCTTTTCTCTCTTCCCATTATCATACCTCTTTATTTTTTCATGTCTCATTGCATTAACCAGAGTTTTCAGAACACTATTAAGGAGCCATCCTTGTTCCAATTTTTAAACAGAATTTAATTTGTCTATCCATTAAGCACAATATGGGCTCCTATTTTCCACAACTTTATCATGGTAAAGGAGTAGCCTCTATTCCTAATATTCTAATATTGTGAGGGACATTATTAAATGCTATCAGTTGTCCTTTAGACATTGATTCGGTTAAATTCAACCTATTGATGTTGTTTATTACCCTAGTAAATGCTATCATGCTGAATCTTTCTTGCCTTATGGCCAATGGCTTCCAGAAGCCTCCTTTAGATCGGCTTAGAGAAAGATTTCAGGGTGTTCTTTTTTGCATTTCTTTGTATCTTTTCAAAATTAGGCGTCTGCTTTATTTTGGTGAGATAGTGGTTAAAATCAATATTCTCACATCATATTGCAATATTTATGATGATTGTGACACCCCGAGCGGGCCTGGGAGAACTGCCTACTGATAATTTTTATTAACACTTCTGGAAGAAGCACTAGCTTTCTGTATGAACATTATTATAAAACCGTATCTATGAAAGGCCTCTGATAATTCTTGATGCTCCGGTATAACACAGAACCGTCCTCGTCTCCTGGGAACTAGTGACAGCTTGCGGGCTGCACAGCCCCTTAGAGTTTAGGAGCCTTCTCCACACAGACCACCGCCGGGCAGTACTATTGTGCCCATTTTTACAATGAGGAGTCTGACGGTGACATTAGGAACTTGAGTAAGGTCATCTGATCTGGTGAGGCAGGTGAGGACACGCGGCGAGCTGCGGAGTCCTGATGCGCCACGTCGAGTCCTGATGCGCCACGTCGAGTCACCACCCGGCCGGGTGGTGACTGAGCCTTTACGGCACCCATGAAAACCCAAGAGGACATCACATTCTACAGGAGGGTGGAGCAATCACTTCTCTGGGACAGTCTGAAAGGGGTCCTCTGGAAGTTCCGCGCTGCCCAGGCCCCTTCCCAGCCGCCATCTGCACACACCCCCGCCCCGAACTTTGTGGCTCCTTCGACGTTTCAGCCGGAGCCCTCCTGACCTCTGTCATCTGCAGAACCTCACCCACAGTGCCACGCTGAGCTCAGCATCTCACTCCAAGCTGCGTCTCTGTGCCAGGTCCTCATCCATCCGGGTGATTCCCCTCTCCTTACGGGAGGCCCACCTAAGAGGACTCCTTTTACTTCCCGGATCCATTCAGTTCTGTTGATGGTCTGAAGTCACTTTGGCCACCTGGGCCCATGGCCTCACTGTGGACCTTGTGAGGCCCTCTCCTCTGCAACACTCCCTCTCACCCATTGTCCCTTGTCCCAACTTTCCCCCGTTGTCCCCTCTGTCCTGGCCCTTCCCCCCCAGGCCGGGCCACATGGTTGGTCATTCACACCGCATGAGACCTTTCATCAGGCTCCCATCCATTTTGACAGCAGTTCTTAGGGTTGAGGGCTGGGGTTGGGGACAGTGAAATTGAGGGAAGAGGGAGAAGCCGCGGTCTCTGAGGACCTGTTTCATGCTGAGCTCCCGTGGCCTGAAGAATGTAGCAGAGTTTCAGATTGGAAGAAGGGGCTGCCTGTGTTTCTGATGAAGGTACCCCCTCCACCCAGGAGAGAACATCCGACAGCTCCAGTCCCCAGTCCTGGGTTGTTCTGTGTGCCTCCAGTTTCTACTCCGGCTCTCCCCTCCATGTAGATCTCCTCTTTCGTCCCCTCCCCCGTGTCCCCAGGCGCTGTCATGGCGAGCTGGTATTGCCACCGCCGGCCATCATCCAGAACCTCAGCGGACCCCTTGGCCAGCGCCGCCTGGGTCTGGGCTCTGTCCTGCTCCCAGCCTCGTCCTTTGCCATCCGGCTGTGCCTCATTTCCTGCCACAGGGAGTCCTCTTCAAGCTCCCACGTTGGTCCAAATTGGTCCCGTCCCTGCTAGACTTCAGAGCCGACTTACAAAGAACAAAGGCCAGTTAGTCTCTAACTCTGCAATCACTCAAAGTTGAGTCTTTAAAACGCAGAGATGTTTCTGCTTCAGCTACCCATAGCTCAGCAACTGTATTTCTACAGCCATTGTTATTCTATTTCTGTTCCTAATTGCTATTATAGAAAACCGTGCCTAGCTGAAGCTTTGGGAGTTGCCAATCTGTGGGCTCCCTTCAGATGTAAATGTGTTATGCAAATGTCTTCTGGGGCTGGGAGTGGGATTCTGTGGTCTTCCCTGGACTGAGACAGGATACTTTCTGGGATGGCTGAGAAATAGAAGACAATTCTCTCCCCTCCTGATTTAAATACACACTGTTCTGAGATTGTTCCTGTCTCCAACTTCCTCTCCCACTCTAGCAGCTGAATTTAAAATACTTGCTACAAAGTACTGCTGCTTAACTGTTTCATGGTCCCTCCCTGTGGGGACACAGGCATGTGGGCCAGCTGAACTCCCCCTTTGGGGGCTCAGTATGCTGGGGGTGCGGAAGATGCTCTTAGAATCTGGGAACCTCATTTTGTTTCCGTTTTTGTTTTTTAAATATGGAAACTCACCTCTCCAAATACTGCATTGAGATGGATCAGTCACTGTGTTGTTAGCAAATCCTTAAAACAATGGTAGGAATGGAAGCTCCATTCCAAGTAGTTATAAGTCATTGAAAAGCAACTACTGAGAGACTCTTCCCAGGACGCCTCTGATGTTGGGCCATGGAGTCCTCTGGCTCCTGCTGCCCTCCCCTTTTTGCCTCCCCTCCTTTATGCTGGGCTCATCTCCCATCTTCCCGCCATCACCAGTAGCAATGTTGCCCAAGAGAAAATTCTCAGTTTCTGGGTTAACAAGTCCTCAGACCCACTGGGACCTTGACTTGGGACTCACTCTGCTGGGCCAGACACTCTTGTAATGCACTTGGCAGTGTTTCTCTACCTGCGTTGAAGTCCTCAGTAGCTTCTGTGTTCAATGTTATACATTACTGACATTTCCTAAGTGGGGGTGGACAGGGAGAAGTTACCACAAATGCACAGAAACGTCTCCCGTATGTTCTAAGGTAAACTAAATGCTAAGCTATATGAAAGTAGAGGGGCAAATCAGAAAATGTTGGGAATGTGGCCCTAGCCCATGATGTTTATTTAGCTATTCGTTTTGCACACCATCCTATTACTGAGTATTGCCCGTGGCTTCGCTGTATCATTCTGAACTCCAGAGGAAGAAAGGGGAGCTCACCCTTCCCTGGAATATCATTTATGTTCTCAAGTGCTAAAAATACTTTAAAGTGCAATTAGCTTATTCAAGAGGCAGAGATTATAGAGTTCTCTGCCTGCTTTGTAGGGTCATTGGGAGGATAACAGGGGTGGGTAATACATTTTTGTGCTCTGAAAACAGTAGGAAGAAAATCTTCATATAAATTTGAGGTGGCTTTGTAATTATCCAGCAAGATCAGAATCTGATCAAAGGGAATCACTCTGATCTATTCAGTTACAACATGCTCTGCCTTTTTTTTTTAAGGTTTAATAATATATTACAAATGGACACGTGTTTGCAAACGAGATTTATGGTCCAATTAGATCCCTCAGACGGTGCCCTATGAACGTCAGTTACGTTCTGCCCTTTCCTGATTCTCATGCAGGTTTGCCTCATAGATCCTGTTCCTGTAACAACCTTTATCGTGTTTTTTTCAGGGCAGAAAGGAATCAGTGAAGTAAACATTTAGGCATTCCCGAGATTGTGAAAAACAAATAAATTTACATGCCAGACTCAAGGCCCCGCTTTTTAACTTTGCTCCTGGAGCCAGGTCCTTTGCCCCCACTGTGGCCTCTCTCCCTTCTTGCAGACACATGACTTGAGTTGGCACGGAGTGGTGCCAAGGCCCCAAGGAGCCCAGGAAGAATTCCGCAACAGTCTGGGAGCCAACGCGACTCTAATAGGATGGCTGACCTCGCTTCCCAAGAGAGAACTGTTAGCTCCCAAGAGCTACCCTTCTAGACGTGCTACCCGTGTGGATACCCGGTCCCCCCTGCGCCTACTGTGCCCTGGGGACGGGACCCTCCCCGCCGGGGCAAGCTCCCTGACTCTCAGAAATACCTTCAGATTATAAACCCTTCCCGTTTCGATCACAAAAGCTCTTTGATTATTTCTCCTACGTAGTCAGAAAATGGTGGGAACCTTTCTCACACTAGGCACACCATTTTTTTTGGCAGTATCTGGAACTAAAGACCCGAAGTCAGGCTAAAAACGACATTCTCCCTGAAACAATTTATGAAAAGCCTATTACCTAGCAATTTCATATTTGAATGTAATTATGTTAATGTTATTAGTACTTTATGAATGGGACTAATATGATTATTGTTTTGGGTGGCATGACAGGAAATTAATTTAAGTGGATTTACATATTTTCAGATAAAAGGCCCAGCCAAGGGGGGGAAGGGAGGTTGGGAATAAGGGAGCTGACTTACTTTGCAACAAAAATAAACAGTAAGAGAAAGCTGGGTGGTGACTTCATTTGTAATCCAAACGCAGCCATTATTGTGGGGGTTTTTGTTAATGGAAACATTTTGCGATTTCCAAAGTGTTTTTCTTGTTTAAATGAGCAATCTAAATTAACCTCTCAGCCGCCCCGGGCAGTTCCTTGGCCCTTCCTTCTGCAGTTGAGGGACTTGTCGATCTAGGGATGAAACAAGCTGCCTCAGATTACACCCCGAGTCCCAGGCAGTGCAATATTCAAACCCAAACTGCCTAGAGCTCCACTCCTACACCTAGATCACAGGGGATTGCGGCTCTACGTCAAACCTTGTAGAGTTCTAATTAAATCAGGTAGGGCCTCTGAAAATTCTCCTTCCCGGGATTTTAGTGAAAAGAAATGTCTATCAAAGAATCCACGTTTGTGTCTGCATTCGGAGAAGCCTGACTGCCATCACAGAGCTGGCTTTCTGCGCGTTTCCCTCTCCTCCCGAGGACAGTCTCCTAGACTCACTGAGCACCTGCTCCATGCCCACCCTAGGCTGTCAGAGCTCTGCTGCTGGGACCAACCGTGCAGGAAACCCGTGGACTGCACAGGACGGACTGTGCACTTGACCTCTGCCAAGAGTCAGTGCTAGCTGAGGGCATTCAAGATTGAGAGAGCGGTCCCTGGGGGTGGGCGGGCAGGGAAGCTGCCCAGGGGCAGGATTGGGGCTGGGCCTGGACACATGAGCTCCACTGGCCAAGAGGAGACTCGGGCCATTTGAGGTCAGGGGAGCTGTGGGTGCAACGGCAGAAGCAGGAATTTGCAAGGCATATTCCGGGCAAACCATGGAAAACCAAGTGTGAGACTGAGTTGGTGACACATTGCAGATGACCTGTAGGTAAATGGCGTTGGGGGGGGTGTTGCTGCGGGCTTCTAAAAGCATGAACCCGACACGGGGAGAAGTTTCATGCAGTGCAGAGGAGTTGGAGAAGAAAGAACCGGGTTAGGAAACAGGAGTCTTTTGCAAGTATGTAGGCCTGGGGTGATACGGGCTGCAGGGGCTGGGCACAGGGGCCACCGTTGCGCCTGAGGACAGGGTCCCGTCTGAGCAGTAAAGATTCCAGTCTCCGATTTCATGGTGACATGTGCTAATGATTGTGGCGATTTACTTTTAAATGGAAAGTTCTTTGAGGACCAGCATTTATGTCTGTGTACCTTTAGCCCAAAGTCAATAAATAGTCGGCTCCTCTTAAATACTCGCTGAATGAATGAATGCACGCAGGCAGCCATGAACGAATGAATGGGCTATAATGAGGGCCTGTTGGCCATCACTTCCTAAGGACAGGGACTCAGGGCCTCCCAATTAGCCTGTGCGGAAGCTGCTAGGGGTTTCATCCTGGCCTCCCACAGGCTACATCACCAAGGCACAGGACCCAGCTGGTCCACATCCTCTTCCCTGGATAAGGCGCAAGGTTTCAGGTGTTTCCTGTGGGTCCTTGAGGGACTCCCAGGCTTCCTTTCCCACTGCAGGAGGACTGGAGTGGTTTCTCTCCCCCGTGCGCTGGAAGTGGTCATTCTTTCAGCCCATGGGTATTTGTATTCGTCATAAGAAATGTGAATAAGTACAGTTTCCGAGTAGAGAATGAAATGAAAATGATAATATTAATTCCTACACTACACGATTGTTGTGAGGATTGAGTGAGTTAATAAATAGTCACGGATGTGTAAGAAGCACAGTGTTAGCTGTTGTCATGATCATGATTTCTGACCTAGGGAGTTGCTCTGCCTTTTAAATACAAAATATTTTCATCCAGGTATAGGCTTAAAAAAACCACTCCTTCATTTTACTTTCAGCCATGGAGACTTTCCTAACTTCCTTCAAAACAACAGCTGGTTTTCTAAGTACCCAGTTGGCATGATGGTGATTGAGGTTAACTATTCCAACCAGTGTTTTATTTTAGCGATTAAAGAAAAGAAACCTAAATTTTTACATTAGCATTTACCATAATAGAATGTTTCTCAATTCTGAATCAAAGATTAATATCATAATATTTTGACTGTTATACAGTTCACTTCTGCAAATAATAATTTGATCCATAAATTTAAATGGATATTGGTGTATCTCTCATTATTTAGCATTAAAATCATTCTGTCATTACTTTCTAATTATCTTTTCATGAAAAAAAAGGAATAGATCTATTCCTATAAGGTAATTTGTGTTTAATTGTATCAGTAGTTGTCTTTGATTAAAGTATTCTAAAGCCATTATAAAATGAACCTCTTACATATCTCAGGTTGGCGAACCGTTTTTACCTATGTTATTGAGATGGCTAGAAATATCCATTACAAGGTTTATGAATGAGAAGTGGAAATGGGTCTGTACTTCTCTTTCAGAAAAGGGGGTGAAAATACTATAAAATTATAAACCAAATTTAGATTTTAAAGATCACAGGTAAATATGATACTGGCAAACATGGTTATTTTGTAAGGAGAAAATGCCCCATAGTGTAGGAATTTAATGCAATATGAAGGGAGTAATTTGGGGTCAGTTTCATATTTTGCAATTTTGCTCTTCATATTTACTTATTTTGTGTGCATCTGAATTTCCTGGTAAATGGCACAGGATGGAACAGGACCCAAGGGGAGTGAATCGGACAAGTACCTGGGAGCCTTGGGGGGGGACAGGGTGAGGTCAGGCAGGGGCTGGTGCAGGATGAGCCTCTTAGATCTAAGAGAACATTCTAGCACCTCTCCAGGCTCTCCTGCTCACCTCACCTCCCTTTTCCCTAACATTTACTGATCAGTTACAAGCAATTTGCTGAGGGCTTTGTGTGCCTTACCTCTTAATTCTCAAAATGGTCCCATGAATTAAATATTCCCATTGCCCTCACCCTGCAGAGGCTCCGAGACTTACCCCATCGGCCACCTAGGCTGGAGCTGACCTCACATGTCGGCTTCTGGGGCTCATGCTCAGGACCGCCACCTCTCTTGAGAGCCACAAGATGGAGGCCATTTCCCTCTCCCTGCACTACTCTCTTTCACAAGCACACAGCTCCTTCCTGCCCTAATTTATGGCTTGCTCCTCACTGTATGGCTTAGGTTTAAAACAGAAAATGTCTCCCTAAGGCTAAGGCTAGGGCTGTGTGCCTGGGATCTGGCCAGAGACCTAGAAATCGAGGGTCATGAAGGTCAGAAAGACAGGGGTGCTGAAGAGCGTGGGCCCCCTGTGACCAACTGGGCATCTTGAAGAGGCAGGAGAGTACGCTGGATGAGTCCCTGCAAGGGACAGTGCTCCCTGTATGAGGCTCTTCCCGAGATTTGTGCCCGCAGAGCTGGGCCTGTCTCATGGCATTGCCGTTGGCAGAAGCCTTCAGCCCTGAGAACGTCATGCTTCATCCCTGTGTCCACCAGTGTCCACCACACCCTTCCACAAGCATAGGCTTCACTCTCAGCATGGTCCAGTCAATTTCTGACTCAGAAAGGGGCATTTCTGCCTCGAGAACATCATGCAAACCCATCCGTGTATGTGTCTTGGTCTTTTTGTAAATAAGTGATTTATCTTGACTCATTTATTGACCAAATAACTATTGAATGCCTACTGCATGGCAGCCACTCAGCCATCCTTTGGTCAAGAAATGAGTCAATGGATGAGAATAGAAGGTGTCCTGCTTCAAAGTCCTAATTTTTTAAGGTATTTTCACGAACTTACATATCCGATAGGACCATACTATTTCACACCAGTTCTACAAAAATCTATTTTCAATCAATGGAAAGCTTAGATCATCACACATTTGAAAGTTATAGTTTGTTCTTTTGAAGTATCTCCCAAAACTCAAATTCTATTAGTAAGATATTACAGAGGAACTGCTTTTTTTTTTTTTTTAAGGATCTTCTTTATTTACTTGAGAGATTGAATGAAAGAGAGAGAGAGAGAGCGCGCAAGCAGCGGGGGGGGGGGTGAGGAGCACACTCCCCACTGAGCACAGAGCCCGACCCCCCAGGACCCCGGGATCATGACCTGAGCTGAAGGTAGACACTTAACTGCCTGAACCACCCAGGTGCCCCACAGAGGACCTGCTTTAAAGGATAGATTAAAAAGCAGCTGCGGGGGGCACCTGGGTGCTGCAGTCTGTTAAAGATCTGACTCTCGTTTTTGGCTCAGGTTGTGATCTCAGGGTCATGAGATCAAGCCCCACATCGGGCTCCACACTCCGTGCAGTGTCTGTTTAAGACTCTGTCTCCCTCTACCCCTCCCTACTGAGTGCTCACGCTCTCTCAAATAAGTAGATAAATCTTTTTTAATAAAGCAATTTTTTGTATACCAATGCTACTTATATATGCAGACCTTTTAAACTATTATTAAGTATTTAAAAGTAGTTTATTCTTAGATGATATCATATAAATCCCCTGTCATTGTTTAAATTATTTACTCTGTGAGTAAAGGCTTTCTAAGCAAGCAAATCTCAACACAGTCCCTAATAAATTATTGCCAATTCTAAATTAATGTATTCTGTCTTTTTTTCTCTTCTGATTGTTAACTTTCTGGCATTTTATCATGCTTTGTCAGGATTCGCCAGTCTGGGAAAGAAAGCTGAGTGATATTCAGATCAATTACTTCTACTCTTAAGAAGTGTTTATAACTAGGAGATGAGATGTTGGTATTTTCAGGATGCTACTTAGGAAAATATTAAAGTAATTTAAAAAGAAATTTAGCTGAATCAATGAAATTCAGCATATTAATTTTAAATGAATAACATTTAATGGAAAAGCAAAAGTAAAATGCAAATGCTTTTGAAAATATGGAAATATTATAGGTGGTAATCTTCCACTCGAACAATCTGCATTTAAAATCTCAACTGTCAAAAATCTTTTACTTACTTGATAGAATTTATGACCTCATGTTTCTGATATAGGAGAAATATTTGCTTTGGGTTTTTTCCCACAAAAAAGTACTAATTTAGTCTGCTGTTCATATTTTTTTTTCTGACAACTAAGGCCTTATTTTTGTTTAAATTATTTTATGATTCTATCAGCTATAACATCAGACTTGCCAACTTTCTTTCCAAAAATCAGCAGGTTTTACCTGCTTTTATGTAATATTCATTTGCGTTTTATTTTTATCCACGCTTCCTTAAAAAGCAGGAAATTGGATTTGGATCACAGTCATATTTCTGTCTTTACCCTTTTAACCCCCTGGGCTAGCTCCTGCTGTCTCCTCACACTTGTTCCCTCTCTCCCGTACATGGAACCTCATGTGTGTTTCCAGCCTGGGTGGATAGACCAAAATCATGTGATTCTCAATGTTTCCTAGCCGCTGTTTAAAATTTTCAGACTATATTCAGCTTTCTATAACAGCCTTCTCGTCTGTCAAATAAATTAAAATATTTACTGGTCTTTCCTAGATCCTAGCAACAGCCAGTTGGAAATAGCAGTTTTCAAAAGATCTCATTCACAATTATAAGGAGCTATAACCAAAACTGCGTAACTCCTTGAAGTAACCGTAATGAGAAATCTGCAGGACCTCCATGAAAGAGACCATTTGGGAATTTTCAGGACTGGAATAAATGGAGAGACATACCTTCCGGGTTGGAGCTGCTTATGTAGTGATGGTCCTTGCTTCTGCCCTGTAGCATCTGGTAATGGACCCTTAGTTTTCTTTGGGGACTCTAGCCTGGCCGTTACAAGCACCCTAGGTAGGGTGGAACGCGAGAGAAGCCCTTCCCACCTGCCTGGCCCAGAGTTTAGCATGTGAATCAGGTCGAATCCAGCGGGACAGACGGAGATACTCGGAGATGATTGTGTGATTCCTGACGGGGCATCCTGAAGAGGCCAGCCTAGTTCATACCACCCAGATCCCCAGACCGTCCATACCTCCCACCTCCCACCTGGCTCTTCGCGGCTTTCTTTGATTCTATAAGCTACCTCATACCTTTCCAGTAGTTGCTTTTTATGCTTAAGTTATTTAAAGTTAGTTGTTGCTTTGAGCCAGGAACTCAACTACTATAATTTAATACTGTAGAGATGCTCCACCTCAAGTTAATGAGCCAATGGGAGAATTTTATGGATCTTAAAAAAAGAGATTCGGATATTCATATGGGAGAATAAATGGGTTAGAAAACCAAGTAAGTGTTGAGGAGAAAAAGAGAAAAGAATGGGACATGGGCTCTATAGATTTTAAAACAATGGTAATTAATTAAAATTTGCAGCCCTAAGAATAGTATAGGTAGACCAATGTAATAGAAATGAATCTAAAAGTATATTAAAATTATTTAATATTTCATAAAGATGATATTCCAAATCAGTGAAAAAGTAAAAGCTCATCCAATAAGAGGCACTAGGTTAGCAGACTAATTCCCGGGGCAGTCGGGGGGGAGCAGTGCGGGAATAAAATGTAATGATTAGGCCTATCTTACACCATTACTAAAATTTAAAAATATAGATGACTTAAAATAATTAAATGTAAAGTGTAAAGTGAGGTAAATTTTTTTTAAAAGCCAAGATACAACAAAGGCAAATATAATATCAAGGAAACTATAAAGGAAAAGGTAGATTTGATTACATAAAAATGAACACAATTGTGTGTGTCAGAATTCTGTCTGTATATATGCCTGTGTATTTTATTTACTGGTGTTTCTTATCTGCCCTACATGCCAGGGGCTGGTCTTCGGAAGTGTTTCTAGCAATTGTTGCATGGGTATTTTTGCCTGTGGAATTTGGAATCCATGTGTCTAGTTAAAATGAAAAACCTATTGGCATTTCTATTGCAATCTCTTTCAATTTAAAAATTAACTGAAGTAGTTGACATCGTCATGATATTCAGTTTCCAAATCCTATATATGGTGCGTTCCTGTCTTACGGGTCCTTCCACAGTGTTTTAAGTTCTCTTCATATAACTTATACAAACGCTATTGAAGGGGTGCCTGGGTGGCTCAGTCAATTAAGCATCTGGCTGACTCTTGGTTTCTACTCGGGTCATGATCTCGAGGTTGCATGATCGAGCCCTGTGTGGAGCCCCACTGCGAGCTCCCCACTCGGAGTGGAGTCTGCTTGAGGTCCCCCCCACCTGCTCCTTACCCCGTTTGCACATGCTCTTTCTTAACTAACTAACTAAATAAATAAAATCCTTTTAAAAAAAAGTCTATATATTAATAATCCATCCTACTACTGCGCTGAATTCTTTTGCCTATTCAGTTAATTCTGTTAGGTTTTCCAGGTATAAAATAGGTGTCCTCCAAAAAGTGGTTATTTTGCTTTCTCCTTTCCAATTGTTTACCTCTAATTTCTTTCTCTTGCATAGTAGCATTGGCTATTATCTATAACATAATGATAAATAATAGTGATAATAGTGAGGAATAATTATGGTATGTCTCCATTAAGCATGATGCTGGCTTTCAGACATATATATATGTTTATATATATATATAATATTCCTTTATAAGTTTATAAAGGAAATTATCACATTCTTTGTTTTTATCAATAATGGTTGTTGAATATCAACCATGTTGAATGGTCACAAATATTATTTACTTATGCCTTAATATAATTAGTTTGATTAATAGAATTCTTAATAATGAATCATCTTTATATTCTGAAATAAGCTATATTTGGTAGTGATGCATCAACCTTTTAATATGCTGCTGAATTTAGTTCACTAATATTTTATTGAAGACCTATGCTTCAATATCTATAAATGATATTGGTCTATTGTTCACTTCCTCTGCAACTTTTGTGTTTTGTATATTATACTTTATAAGGAGAAAAAATATTGGTAGTTGCCCATTTTTTCACCCTGAACTCTGGAAAAATGCACTGGATTTGTGGAATTCTCATGTCCAGGCCTAGTGATTTTTTGTTGTTTTTGTTGATTGCAGGGAATGTAGCTCTTTGATAGCCTTCTACATTTCTCCCATAGGAATCAAGTCTTTTTGGATTTTCTATCTCCTCTGGAGTCAGTTTTGACAAACTGCAAATTTCCTAGAATTTTTTTCTATTTCTCCAAAGTTAAAATTTGTTTACATAGAAGTGAAAAAACTAATGCCCCATGTTTCTTTTAATTCCCTCCATTTTCTGTTACTCACCACCTCCCTCCCCCTCACCCTGCTTATTATTTCCTCTTTGCGTATTCTCTATTCTTTTTTACTTACTTTAGCTATTGGGTTGTATCTTTCACTTTTTTTTTCTCCCAAAAACATATTTTAGATTTAATTTGTTATTGTGCCACTTTTGTCTTCTAATGTAGCTTTTCCTCTTAAAAATTTCTTCTGATTTTATTCATTTATTTTCATGCTCCTTTCCTAACTTTTTGAGTTAATTCTTTTTTAATTTTTAATTAATAAAAATATATGAGGTAATACATTTTTTTCCTGAGCATTTTGGTGGTCACTTATAACTTCTGATATGCAATATTTTTATTATGCTGTTCTCTATTTATTCTGTACTTTTGAATTGCATTTCCTCTTTGAACTAAAATTGCATAAGTAAAACCAAGTCACTTGGTATTTACCTTTGTTTTTGTTAGATATATTTATTGGTCTGTTGCTTGAGACATCGGCTTCAAATGATGCTCTTTAACCCCCAACTATTACAAATGAAGCAATCTGCAAATAAGCTCTACTTCCCATCTTCTTTCCCCCATCTTTTTCTTTGCTAGTTGTGTCATTTCTGCATTGTCAGAGCGTATTTAATATTCATATTCTGTTTTGCCATCTTAATTACCATATCATGTTAGTCTCCATTCTTCAGTTAAATCTACTCAGTACCAGCTCTGACCATGTTTGTTTTCTCTGGGCAAACTGACCTCTAGCAGTTTCCTCAAAAAGGAGAGAAACAGCATTCTCTAATGTCACATTTGTCTTTAGCTTGTCTTTAGCCTTTGTACTTGAAGACTAACTTGACTGAGTCTAAAATCGCTGATGCATTTTATTTTCTTGAGTTTAGATAGGTATGTCTCTACTATCCACTGACCTTGAGGATAACTGTGGAAAATTCCGAGACCAACATGAATTTTCCTGTTTATAGGTGGCTCAGTCCTTTTGTCTGGCCACCCAGCTATTTTTCTCTATATTTAAAAGTCAGTAACATAGGCTATGTCTTGGTGAGATAATACACAGGATCAGATCTTCAAATCAGACTCACAAGAATCAGAGATCTTGTCTCTTTATTAATCATTCCAATGACACAAGTAACTTCAAGACACAGGGAGAGCATGAAATCAGACTGTCTATGTAGCTTCCAAAGTTTTTTCTGGACTTATCAGGAGGCGATCTCTAACAGACATTTGAGGTCCCCAAGGAACGTATAGAGAGTATTACATTCAATCATGAAACATTTCCATTTTATAGTACAATAATTGGCCACTATGTGTCCCCTAGTAAATATAGTGAGGAGTTTAAGAGTATGTTCACATGAATATGTGATCATTTCTTTCTTTCCGTCTCTACTTCCATTCCAACCTTCATCCCCATCTTCATCCCCAGGATAGAGAGGATGAGTTACAAACCCACCAGAGCTGAGCATTCTGGGTCAACTTTCCATGACACATGGTGTATTCTTCCAAAATATGGGCTCAAGTCTTTATTTTAATAATGATTTCTTAAATTAAGTTTGGTAATATGTGTTCTGTCCCAATTACTTCTCTCAAGAGCTCCAATTATGTGTATCTTAAAAATCTCTATGCCTGTCCTCTCTCTCACTTTATCTCTCCTCATTTTAAATTCTTTATTTCATTTTGATTTTGATTAAGTTATCTCATTTCTATTATTTGTCTTTATCATGTTTTCTGTAGGATTGTTCTTCCTGTGCTGCTTTCAATTTGATCTTCATTTCTATGATTTTTTGCTCTTCTTTCCTGAGTTCTGCCCCCTCACCATTTCCTCTGGTGGTCTTTCCGTCTGTTCCCTGAGATTTTGTGGGCTCGCTTCATGGCTGTGACTGCTTCTTTGTTTATTTATCAGTTGTTATTAATTAGGTTTTAATATCCAAAGTTTCAGAGACTTCTGTGTCTGACTACTTGACTACTTGACCATTCCTTCCCATACTTTTTCTTTCAGTATCAGTGCCATGCCAACGTTGGTTTCAAATTCCTCTATGACATGCATTGAACTTTCCAGTCACTTAGAGGACCTTCCTGTGAGAGAATAGGGTCCACCCTGCAAAGATAGTGTTCCTGCTTTATTGTATTATCTGGGAAGAATTATTTACCCTGCTTCCTCAAATTAAATTTACCTAGGAAGCCATTTGCTCGAGGCCCACCCTGCTCATCCTGTGTCAACGTCTACCTCTACATCAAGGTGTATGACCAACACTCAGCACCGATGTCTGGGTGGGATGGGGAAAGAGCGTGGAAGGGATCCACATGTTTGAGGGTCTACCTTAGATAGTGTAAACTTGCAAATATGCAAAATAGATTGAAAGTTAGGAGAAATCAAAAACCTCTAGCACAAAGTCTATAGCAATAGCTAAAAATCAAGTTTGATCTTTTTTTCCTTCTGTATGAAATCTATATAGTGTACATTTAATTTCATTTAATTTCAGAAGTAGAAATCTATAGCAGGCTCTCTAGAAAATGAATTTTCAAATTAATCATTTTAAAGCTAAAATTTAAACAGCTTATATTCAATAATTGCTGATTCTAAGCCAAATACAGTATTCATAGAATAATGATATGTAATTGACATCTACTGTGTATGAGTCAGGCTACATTGAACTAACCTTTTGATCTAGCAATTTAACAGCACAGGAAAAGAAATGAGGCCTACTCGGTTTTAGCAAGCATT
>CM053608.1:3058870-3091910 GCA_028646535.1 Procyon lotor | reverse complement strand
GCCACAACAGCTCCTGCCTCACAGTCTGTTGCAAAGGTGAGATGAATCAGTGCATTTCAGCAGAGTACAGCAGCTGGCAATAGAAAACATGGAACAGACATCAGCACTGCCATGATTCTGATGTCATGTTTCAAGGGGGAGCGCTCCGCAGGGGCCCATTCACACAGCGGTCCTTGAGCAAGGATGCTGCCTTACACGAAGTCAGATCCGCGTGAGCTTAGCATGAAGTCCAAAGTCAGGGTGAGGATGAGACAAAAGTTCCTTCAACACTTACCATATAAGAGAGACCGCATGGGAAGGGCACCTGGGTGGCTCAGTGGGTTTAAGCCTCTGCCTTCGGCTCAGGTCATGATCTCAGGGTCCTGGGATCGAGCTCCGCATCGGGCTGTCTGCTCAGCAGAGAGCCTGCTTTCCTCTCTCTCTGCCTACTTGTGATTTATCTCTCTCTCTCTCTCTCTGTCTCTCTAAAATAAATAAACAAACAAACAAACAAACAAATAAATAAATAAAATATTTTAAAAAGAGAGAGACAGCATGAGAGATTCAAAGAAAGCTTAACTCTTGTAATTGAGATATTTTCACATTTCCTGTAAAATGGGGTACTTGGTGATAAGTGTTCTAAGAAAAGCATACAGTCTGTGTAAATGATTAAAGGAAAAATATCTTACGATTTTTGTGATCAGGAAAGTCTTTATGATACGATGAACTTTATAGATTTTTGATAAACAGGTGGGCAAGGGATTCAGAATGAAGGGGTGGCACACAGGAGAGATGAGAAGGTGGGGGGCCTCTTACTCCTGCTTAGAGTTAACAGTCATCATCTGACTGGCCTGATGCGCCCGTGAGAGGTGATCGGAGAGTAAGCACTGGCCGCAGGCCCACTAAGAAGGGCTTTATTCCAGGCCAAGGAAGCTGAAATGTATTCCACAGATAATGATAAATCTCCAAAGGTTTTCACCAGTGGAGAAATGCAAAACAAACTGAGTTGATGAAGGTTTAAGTAGGTGGTTGAAAAGGGCGAATTTGAGGGGATAGAGAGGCAGAAGGCAGGAGAGAATGGTGAAGAAGTTGCTGCAATAGTAAGACAACTTTGGTGTCGCGTCGTAAAGGACTAAGTGTGAAGCCAGCTCTGACCACTGAAGGGCCTGATGTCACTCTTCTTATGCTTTCGCAAGTGACAAGTCCGAATTCTTTTAGTAGCGTAGTCCAATGTCTAACATTTTTCATGGAACAAAATTTTCACTAAAATGAAGCATAATATATTCAGAATGAAGGAGGAAATGTTATAGGAAACTGTCTTTTGGCCAATGTTTGTTTTAAATAGTGCAAATTCAAAGATCCTTCTACTCCCTAACTGGCTGTATTAATATTCCTCAATAATATTGAGTAATCTAAACCAGATTAAAAATTCTGTTTCTTCCAGCTCTCTAAAAAGATCTTTCTCTGTGCCTTTTGAGTGCACTACTATAGGAGATGGGTGTTACCTTCTGTCCAGAGCCCAGTGAGACCAGTATGCAATCTCACATTCTTGCAAGGATTTTTTTCAAGCATAGAAACAGATACAAATTGATCCTGAATATAAAAACCAAACACAGTGCAAATACTTATTAGACACCTTCCCAGTGTATCAATGAATTATTCAAGTTACTAGAAAAGATTTTCCATTACTGCCTTTTATTTTTAATATGAAAGGTTTAACAGCAAGTAAAGTTTCTAGAAAAATCCTATGAGCCTTGTTGTTCTTTGGAGATTTTAATGACACTAGGGTCATGAACAACAGTCAGTAATGAGCTGTGGATTTCAGCTCTAACGATCTAATGCAAGCGCCTTGATTTCTTGTCTGTGGCATCACACGTGTGTGTAAGCACTCAGCAGGGCAAGTTGAGTGTGTGGGCCCCAAAGTTACCTCTAAGGTTTGGAATATCTACAGCCCAAAGCCAGCCCTTGTCTCCATGCTGGGAACCAAACAGGCTTCACAAAGGGCAACAGTCAAAGTACAACAATGGAATGAAGCCTTTCATGCTCATTTCTGGGGTGATCCAAGGCAACGGTCTGACCAAGACAATGCAGCCTTCTCTGCAGAGAGCTGTGTAGTTGAGAGTTGGGAGTTTGCATCAGGAATTATGGGAATCTGATTTTTTGGAAATTTAAGTTATCACCGGTGTACATGGTCCATGAGATCAGAAAGATTTGCAACTAAAATATTTACCTTCCATGTAAAGAATTGGGGGAACTAAGAAGATGATAAAACAATCAAACAAACTTATGTAATGAAGTCTAATGAATATTAAAGAAAGTACAAATACTCAAAGAATTACGGGTACATGTATTAATGTATGTCAGGTTCAGACATATAGAGAATCCAGGCTCACTGTGTTGTGAGACTTTTAAAGAAAGTTTTCATCATTTTTGAAAATTAAATGAATATCTAGAAAATCATGTTTTTGACATCAGTGAAGAATATAAAAGAGATAGTGGAAAAGAAAATAACAGTACCAACCATACTTTGATACATTCTCATGGTCTAGTGATAGCCTCTAAAATTTTTCTGTTTTAATTCTAGCCTAGATTTTATTTTTGCCAAGATATCACCTAGCCTGATACCTCCAAGAGCAATTACAGAATATGACCCAATTATTTCTTCAAGAAAAAAAAAGAACCTTTTTTTTTGTTAGGAAACTAGATATTTTAATGAAAATGATCTAAAAAATGCAATTGTAGTAATATAGATGAGGAAATTGTACTTCCTTGTATTAAACTATTTTTCATAAAACATTAAAAATATATTAATGAGAACTTAATCTCATATAAACAAGTTAATCTGCTATAATATTGCTTTATGTATGTTTATATGAAATTGCATGGGAGTAAAACAAATTATGTCATCATAATATGGTTTTGTATCCCCTACGGAAATACTTGTATAGAACAGTTTAAAAAGCATATTATAGAGAGAAAAAAAATCTTAGACTTAGTGAAGATGGTATCTTTAAACAAGTTATTTTCTTGAAGAAGCAAGGAAAATTACTAAAAACAAAAGTTATATTTAAAATTAGTCAATAAAGGTCAATTGCCAATGTTGGTCTCAGTTTTCCTCCAATGTTCAATGGAAGGTTAAGGAAAAGAGAACCACTGGGCAACCAAACCATTTGGGAAGGAAAAAATTTTTTGAAGGATCAGATACAAATTTATTTTTTATTTTTTACATATATAATACATATATAAAAATATTTATATTTTATTTTATAAATATAAGTTATTTTAAATTTTCTGACAACCATATCTGTAGCTACATTTAATTTTTACTAATCATGGTGACTCAAAATTACAATTTGTACAGTATTAATTTCATAGAGTAATTCCAAAACAATTATAAGGACTTAGAGGAATGCAGAATTTTGTGTAGTTTTATTTACCTTCTGGCCTTTTAGAACCCTAACGTTTCGGGTCCTAGGTATGTAGATTTTTTATAGGATTAATCGGTGGTTTCCTGGCCGACCCAGGACCGGAGTGATGGCTGGATCCGTGGGCTAAGATGTGAAGCCCTGCGATGTATCTCATGCATTTTATTTCACCTGCTCTTTCAGATAGGACAATAATTAGACCCGCCAGTAGCTTTTCCATAGGAGAAAAACAACTTTAAACGCTTCACACTGATTTCTGCAAACAGCTTGCTTCTTTCTTAATTTATAACATTGGATCTTAGAACAGGCTGTAACTACATATGAGGAAATGAAAAAAGTCGTATGTCCTGAAATGTCTCTCCAAATAATAATATTTACCTTACCTCATTGAAAAGCATGTCAATTATCAATCTGACCTTGCAATTGTTCAGCGCCAATCAGAAATTCAAAAGCCTTTATAATGTTTGTTCTTACCTTAGTATCTGCTCTCAATGTAATATGCAACTTCCTTTCTGCTACAAAGCTTTGTTGCATTAATTAAGTTGAAATAAGAATATGGAAAGACTTTTTGTTCCCTTGTTAGTCATTAAAGAGGGCGGGGAGGTGTATCATCAGATCTCAAAACAAAATCGACACAACTGTGCTTATTTATACCTAAAAGAGATGTTAGTACACTCATTGAAATGCATCTCCAGCCAGAGGTCAGGGTCAAGGTTATTGGCACGTTTTTATGAGGGCGCTCATGTTGCACCTGTCTGCACTGTCCCTCGCCTGAAGATAAATAGCCGACTTCGGTTTCCAAAATAACAGTGTTGTTCTGTGTGGCCTCATTTGTACAAACCCAGTTTGAAGGGAACCCCAAAGCCTTGATTTAAGGCACACAGTAAATGAGGGCCAGACCAAACTGCTCCCGCTGGTGCCGGTGACTAGCCTCATTAGTAACTGAGGTCGGTCAGGTCCTTCGGAAGATGACCTATGAAGCAAACTGACCAGTAGGTGGCTGGCCCGGTGGATGGAAAATCATAAGGGAAGATTATGAAGAAAGCTTTTTAGAAACAATCACTGTAAATGCTCCTCCTTCTGGAGGTGATAATCAATTACTCTAAGTAACTTAATGATTATGCGATTTCCTCCAAAATCCACAGATTTCCTCCACGATCCCTCAGATTCGTTCAATTCCCAGGGTACTACTGCCTCGGGGCACCTTTAGAAGTAACAGCAAGTTCTTTAGGCCATCCTGTTGCCCTCTGAAACAGTGTATATTGAATCATTTAAAAAGAAATGAGTGCCAGAATGTCTTGTGCCCTAGAAAATCTACGTGGAGAGATCTTACCGCTCCCTAGCTTCCCAGGACATTATGAGACTTTGTTTCTCTTACAAAAACTACCCCGTAGATTAACAGGCTAAAGAACAAATCATTCTCATAGGAGAAAAAAAAGAAAAAATGAAACCCACATAGCAAAAAAAAAAAAAAAAACACACAAAAATTAGCCCCCTCCTAAGTAATGGAAAGAAAGTTAACTAAAGTAACCTTGGGTAACGCTTCGCAGACACTGAGTCAGCAAACAAGATTGTCACGATAGCACCCAAGGTTGTGGTGAACAGGTAAACTCAGATGTTGCCCATAACATTACAAATTGGCATAACCTTCCTGAAAATCAGCATATATGCACCAGCAACTGCGAAAAACTGTGAACTGCGTTCACAATCTTGGAAGCAGTAATCTCACTTCTGAGAATTGGCTCCAGGAAACAACAGAACTAAAGAAAGAGACAGTGCACACCAAGACGTGCATTTATTGTATCATTCTCGAAAATTGTGACAATCAGAAAGTAGACGATGTCCCTAACTAGAGGAGGATGGCTACATAATTTACACCCCCCCAACTCCACAGCTGTTAAATAGCCATTAAAAATTACAGTTCTGTCTAATGTGTATCGCTGTTGATAGGAACAAAGGCGATAACTTGGTGGAACCGTGCAGAATAGTGACAATTTCCCCAACTCAAGGCCTTTCTCTGCGTTCGGCTTTGGCACAGGCTGTCCTTCCCAGGCTGATCGTTACAAGCCTGTTGCTTCTCAGCATTCAGGTCTCAACTTCAATGTGACTTTCTCAGGAAACCTTCCTGGTCACCCGCCCAGGCCGGTGCCCACCTCCCGTCCCTCTCTGTCATGTCCCCTATTTTCGTTCCTCGCTGGAGCTTCTCAGTCTGGGAAATGCTCTTGGTCCGTCACAGATTTCTGGACGCACCTTCCGTCTCTTCCACCAGAATTCAAGTTCACGTGTGGACCAATCTGGTTCTCCACTCACCTTCAGCTTCTAGAACACTGCAGGGTGCGTCCTCTTGAAATCACAGAACTTGGAAGACTGCTTCTGAGTTTAAATTAGAGCCTGGCTCCTGATTTCCTCTGTGGGCTTCCTGTCTCATTCCTCTTGGCCTCCAGCTGGGAAGCCAGTTTGCAGACAGGGCTCTGAGCACGTGGAGATGGTGTGTGAGGAGCAGGCAGGCTGTGGTGGGAAGCAAAGAGCCCCTGCCCCACCCCCACGACCAGCAGGTGCTCTCGTCCGCCGCTGGTGCTCTGGCTGCTTCCACAGGCACCCCTTCTGCGGCCCGAGCCCGTAGACATGGCAGAGGTAGCCAACCTTACCAGTCCCCCTCCCCTCAGCAGAAGCCAGCTGATGCGGAAGGAGGGCAGGGGACGAATTTGCTATCTTCCCCTTCCTGTCCTACGCTAGACCCTCCTTGACTCCTGAAATCCCCACCACTAAAGCTGCTTCTTCGAGCCAAGTGTCTCCATAAAAATATAAAGAACCTAGATACAAGGACCCACCGTCCCATGGCAGATCTTTTAAGACCAAGAACATAGGTCTTGTCTATAGAAGCCTGTAGGGGGGCAGTATTCCTTAATAGACAGTATTTCCAAGATTTCCATTTCCATTGAATGGAATGATTTAGAGGCCTTGGGTGGCGAAAGATAGACGGATAACAGGACCCTGGTAGGAGGACCCTGGAGTAAAGCCCTGAGTCTACTTTGCTAAGGTCAAATTTGGGAGCCTGGCCAGGGACAGGAGGTCCGCCACCACCCAAGGGACTCAGGGCTATGCTTTGAAGAGTCTGGAAGAGCAGAGAGAGTTTTTTGGGCCAAAGTAGTACCACCACTCCATGTGGTGATGGTGGTAGATGGGGTGATTTTAGCTAGAATTAGAACCAGGAGAGCAAGGGTCGTGAAGCCCCATGTCAGTCAGTACACCTCCTGTGGGGATGTGCTAGGAGCCCAGACACTGGTCCATTTCTCCCATTGGTCTCACTGTCTCTTCGCCGGCACAACCCTCTCCTTGTGGTTGGCAATAGGCAAGGACACCTTCTAGTTTCACCCCTCCAACCCTCCCCCCCCACCCCTGCCAACAGGTACTGCTAGATAGAAAATGGCAATTTTAACACATTGTTGTTAGTGCGTATTAAGTGCCAATTAGTACCTCAAAACACAAAATAAGGAAATCCAAATATACATTATTTTGCAAATACTAAGTCCCATGGTAATGCTACATAATTACGACCTAATTGTGGCTCGAGGCACAAGCATCAAGTTCGCGTTCAAAAGCAAAACCCGCTTTGTCCTGTTGGTTTCCAGGACTGCATCTCATACAGTCAGCCAACAGTCTAGGGGACGGGCTAATCATGAACTATGCCCCTGAAATTAGGCAAACCGGGACTTTATTGAAGCAAAAGAGAAATAAACAGGGCCACCAGCCTCGGAGGGTCAAGCCCGAGCGCCCTTTGCAATAACCCTTCTTTCTCCTGCTCACTCAGGCCCCAGCATATTGAACCATCCCTGGGGAACAGGGCTTAGGAAACTGGAGGATGAGCTTACGCCATGAACGGTTTGCTTAAAAACTCCCACAACCGAGTATCTTGATCGAGACCCGAGCAGGGTCCGAGGAAGCAGTCTAGACTAGAAGGACAGACGACACCTGAGTAGGACCACCGGAACCCGGGGCTCCGTGTTCACAGCGAGTCTGGGTGACAGTCAACTTGTGCTTCTGCATGACTTGAAGATAACGCGACTCAGGTCCCCTCTGTCTCCGAGCCCGTAGAGTGAACCCATTTCATAAATGATAAAGCAAAGAGCTTCCTCCGTGCTGCTCTGTGGGCTGTCCCTCTGGTCTCACCGCAGAGGAGAGTTGAATGATGGGCAGTCCACTGTCATCCAGGTGCAGGGGGACTGACGTCCTCATGGCCACGGTAGTAAGAATGGTAGAAATTTATCAACAGCGTGCTCAAGTCGTAAGGACGTGACACGAGAGGTGCTCTCGTTTTATCTGCACACCTGTCCTCACAGGTGTGAATTCCAGCTGCTTCAATCAGACATTCAGTCCTGGGCCGAAGGTCCCGCGGAGCCGGGTCGCAACAAGCCAGGATGTGGTCATTGCCCCCCAGCCTCAGCCCCGTGGGGTTACTGCTGCCTTTGTCTAGACTCACCTCCTCTTACAATCCTGATTCAGAGGAAAGCGACGGTGTGCCCTAAGCTGAGGCATCTTCCACAATAAAAAACGTAACTCAGGCAAATACATATTCTTCATCCGAAAGTGTCAGAAGTCAGTGTATTTCCCCGACCAGCATTTCCAGCAAGCTTTGGTTTCACTTCTAACTCAAGCCCAGCGCTGCGGCCACACCAGACTAAATGGCCACGTCTTCATTTCCCCCTTGCCCCCCGCAAACCCCACACACAAGGTAGACACCTTTTTTTTTTTTAACTATGTTGATTGGACTTGAGCAAAACCTTGAACATGTGTAAAAATTTTGTTAGGCACATGCAAGTATTTTCAGATGGCGTTCTGCATCGACACGCTTGCTGGCAAAGTGGGTGTCTCTTGCCACATTTCACTCCCCAGTGCAGAGGCTGATAAAAGCTGATAGTCAGAGCTCGGGAAGATCTTGCAGGGTTATTTCAAACCAAGACAGCCATCAAAGGCTTGACGGTTTTCACTCTGTTGCTTACAATGGCAGTTCAGTCAGCTCAGCCCAGGAGACCGCTCTGATTTGTTCGTTTAATAGATTAATTTTGCATTAGTCGAGCTCATTTGATGAGAAAGGTTCCCACTCCGTAAAATTTCCAGCTAATGGCTTGGAAATCTATTTGAATTTTGCACCCAATAATTCATTTTAGAATTTCCGAGGAGCAGATACTGAAGGCACACGGAGATAAACCCCCAGATCAGCAGGAAAACATCTGATCAACGTGTGTTCTCACTGTAAGCATCATTACTGAGTTTATCTCCTTAATTATTTTCTGCAGTAGGACAAAGAGTACATCGAGGCCGTGGAGGCCTTTTACTTTGTGGCTCCCCGCCCGCTGCGCAGGCTGTTTTTCTAAACCTTCTAACCATACTTTGTCACGCTGGCAATGACCAGCGTGGACCTACATAGGCTTGAGTTCCAAATTTATTGCTTAGATGGATGTTCCAACAAAGATAATTTGGGAAATATATCTCCCCGTACTTTACTGCGTCTGCTGGTAACATTTGGTAGAGAGTTGAAATTTCTTTTTTCATTTTTGTGCCTCAATTACCAAAAAAAAAAAAAACAACCTTAGAGCTGAAAGTGGGTTGTATCATTAATGTTTCCTGCTAATGGAAAGCCGTAATAACAGCTGTCACTTTGGCTCACTTTTAAAAATTTTCAGTATAGTCTAGAAGTAGTAAAATTATTTCCAATAGGTTTGCCTTACTCCTGAAAGCAGCAATCAGTATTTCTTTTCCAATGAAAATCATGTATTTGGTTATCTCTTGAGCTGGTTGGAAATTACTGTGTGGACATATAAGAAATTATGTCAAAATTTAAATATTAAATGAAAACACTATAAAAATTGGGCATTTTCTTCATCTTGGAAAAAATGCTGCTAATAAAGTGAATGGAAAAATCTGATTTTTCATTTTGGAAAAAAAAATTTTCTCTTCTCAAATTTGAGGGTGATCCAGGTAAACCCCACTTGAGATCTAGGAGGACTTTGAGAAAGCGATGAGGCTACCTAACTACAGACACCCTCCATGCACTTAAAACACATTTGCTCAAACTTGTCCAAATTCACATAAATGCTATTTTCATGGATAGGAACTCACAAGCATGTAAATAGTGAAAAAGAATAAGCATTAGGCAAATTGTTGGCACTCCGTTTAACATATAGTTTATTTATTTATTTATTTAAATATTTTACTCATTTATTTGACAGAAAGAGAGATCACAAGTCGGCAGAGAGGCAGGCAGAGAGAGAGGAGGAAGCAGGCTCCCCGCTGAGCAGAGAGCCCAATGTGGGGCTCGATCCCAGGACCCTGAGATCATGACCTGAGCCGAAGGCAGAGGTTTAACCCGCCGAGCCACCGAGGTGCCCCAGATAGTTGATTTAGAACTGAATTTGCTTACATTGAATCTGGCTTGGGTAAACCCACAAACTAGTAATTTATTCATTCATTCCTTCCTTTTACAAACATTCAGTTTGCATTTGATGCCCATGAACAAGGTTCATGATATAAGTAATATGATCCTATCCTTCAAGAGGTGGTAAAATGTAGGAAGACTAAGCAAATGTCAAACACTTCCTAAGGGTTCCAGAGTGACACGGAAATAAGGAACATGAATGGATTGCCAGCTACGGCCCTAGGAATTCAAAAGAAGGAAAGAGGGTTGTGGAGTCAACTTCACAGAAGAATTAAGTCAGAGCTAGCCTTAGAAAGAGTAAGGTCAGACTTACCAGGAGGGGGAGAGGAGCATACTGTTACAGGGGATTTCAAAGACAGAAATGAAAATTGCTCACATTGGGATTAGGAAGAAATCCAGTCTACGTGGAGCAGGAGGTCTTGGTGGGAAGGAACAAGGTCGGAGATTGATCTCATGAGGAAGAGCAGAGTCTAGAGGGCTCTGATGATCGAGATCTTGAATTGGACACATCGCACCATGTGGACACAGATGTTGGTTGTGGTCAGGAGAGAACACGATTAGGAAAGTGAATCTGCAGGCTAAGTAAGCAAGAAAGTGGAGGCCAGGAAGATGGGAAGACAGAAGAGACTGCTAGCTACAACCCAGGGTGGCCTGGGTTTACTGCACAGACCCATCACGCACTACACATTGCCAACTGAATACAGCAAAGGGAGGAGTCAAAGACGGCTCTAAGACTCAGGTTGCGAGGCTAATGAAGTCAGCACTCACCTCGTGGGCCCATCTGAGAACCTCCGTACAGCATTGGATTCCATCAACGACTATTCAAGAGTCACATGAAACAGTGTCCTGAAGGAACACTTCAGGGACGATGGGGACCTTGGACTTTGTCCCATAAGTTCCCCAACTTCTGTGGCTCTGGGTTGGCTTTTTTTGTTTTTAAACATATAGAAAGATAGCTACAAGATTCCTACTGTTTACCTCTTCACTCTCCCTCTCTGTCTCTCTCTTTTTAAAATATTTTATTTTTTTATTTGACAGAGAGAGAGAGAGCGCGCACAAGCTGGGGGAACGGCAGGCAGAGGGAGAGGGAGAAGCAGGCTCCCCGCTGAGCAGGGAGCCCAATGAAGGGCTCGATCCCAGGACCCGGAGATCATGACCTGAGCTGAAAAAAGACATTTAGCTGACTTAGCCACCCAGGCGCCCTAAAAGAGGTTATTTTGGGGGTCTAGGAACACTCAATAATTCTTCCATATAAATTAAAGGTAATTGCTTCTTCAATTTATGCCTCTTTGGCTTACAAAAGGTTTCATAGAAATGCTTTACTTTCCGAGAACAGGGGAAACCAGTAAATCACAAATGCTCCTAAAGATGGGGGTATGGAATGTGAAATTAATCCTAGAATTTCCCTCTATTACTCACGTACTGTATGGCACTGAAAAAAAAAAAAGTCCTTGAAATCAGCCAGCCCTGATTTTTGTCTTTCTGCACATCTCTGTAAAGGATGTCATTATTTCAAGCCTTTATGATGAAGATAGCATAATAGTCCGTATCGTAAAAAGGAGGCTAAGATGAGCAGTGTGCTTCCCTCTGAAACATGAATAGATGAGTTGCACAGGTCCAATATTTCCCCCATCCACCATTTATTCCCCTAGACTCTCTCCCCAGATGGCAGTCCTCTTCAATGGGCTCGAATTCCTCTATGGCTAGAAATGCAGAGCCTCTGCTTCCTTGCGCCCTCCCTGTGCTGACGGAGGATGCTGACATCTCTCTTTCTGGATCTTCCTATCATCCTTCTTGTTGCACTTCAGTGACACCTGCCACGATTTCTCGGTTTCCATCTGCAGGATCACCCACTGTTTCCATTGCTCTGTTGGCCTATTTCACTTCCTTAAGCAGAGTTTGCTCGTCTAGGGAGAGTCGCCCTAGCTAACAGTAGCTAGCTCACTGGGCTAGCCTTTGTTTTAAGCAACGTTTCATTAGCTTTGCAGTTGTTATTTTTATTTCACGACCGTGAGATTAGGCCAGCGAGAAATAGATTTAGGACAGAGCTTAACAGAGAACTCTGCTCCTTTTTAGAAGCAGTTTGCTCGTTGAGTTTTGTTGGCCAACAAGAAAAGAGATGTGCCTTCACTTCGAAAGCTTGAATCCAGTTTAATTCAATGGCCACTGAACCTATTGTTATAATTATCCTGTAGAAGGATAAATTGGTCAACCCACCTATTTTTTTCCAGTATAACTTCCAGATTAAAAGAGTCATTATTCAGAGATGAACCTAACTTGCTTTTTTTTTAATCTTGACCAAATCACTATCAATTGAATATATTAAAAATCAACCCATACATTTGGTCTTTGTTCTAAGAAGTCAAAATCTATATAGACTTACTGAAATAGCAGAATGAATAGCTTTTCACAGTGCGTCAACATATAATTTGACTTTTTGACAGTGTTTTCTTTATATCTGCCTTAAATAGTGCTTTTGCTTCTAAATTATATAACCATTAGGCCTTTCAGTTTTTCCTAGAATTTGATTTGAAAGCTGAGTTCGATGCTCTGAGATTTGTAACCTATTTTGAAGAATTATACATTTGCTTTTTGATCAACTTTCCAGTTGAAATACAATGCATCTCTTTAAGAACCATCATTTCCAAAAAGCATGTTCCAAAGTTATACTGTGATCTTATAAAACATAATGTTAGGATGGTAGGAACCAGAGATCACCCAAAGTTCAATCCCTTCTTTGTACAGGGGAGGTAACTGAGACTCAGGGAAATTAAGCAACCTGTCCATAGTTAAACATCTAGTCAGTTATTGAACACTGAAGCTACTAAGTTGTTCAAAAACTGTATTACAAGTCATTTGCCTTGACATCCAATGTTATTTTTACTAAGCCATCGTTGTTAATATTTATAAAGAAATAAATCTAATTTGCAGTTGAGGAATGGCAATTGTTTAGAAATTTTCATTGTCGTTCTGAAGGAGAATTTTAATACTCAATCAACAATTGGGGCAAGATCCACGATATCTTCAATTTCACAAGTGATTGGTGGCCTCATTCCGAAGATGAAAACCCTTCCTTGAGCTTTTGAAACCATGTTGGCTTAGTAGACTCTTGCCTTAGTCACCCAGCCCCCATGTCAACAAGGGAGGAAGAGAGAGAGACATCCAGCTGGGAATCGAGGTCTTGCTTCAAAGCTTTTATCTTCAGAGGAAAGAAATCTTGTGAATTTCATTAATGTCAACAAGATCTGAGAAGATCTGAAGTATTTAAGCCCTTGGGCATCTCCAGCACGCCAAACGCTGTGGTTATTATAAGTTATTGGTTGCAAAAGCATGGCAGCTTTGATTCACACCCCTCATGAACAAAGACTTTGGAAATATCCATTGTACAGTCATACTTCGGGGTATGTTGAAAACCATCGCTTTCTAAGAAGATAAGAAGTCAACAAGGAAGTGGTGACTAAGCTTAAGCCAAGCATGGAAACGCCTGGAATTCCAAATGGGGTGACATATGTTATAGTGAAGGGAAAAAATGATCAGTCCCCTCAAAGTACCACCGCAAAGCTAAGAAAGAAAACAAAAGAAGCGTTGGCTTGGGATTCTAAGAGCAGGTTGCCCTCAAAACATCTCTCCCAAAGTGTCCTTCTCTCAGTGTAGAAAAATGAATTGAGTTACAGGATTTTCTTTCCCTCTTTCTCCTCTATTCCCTCATCTCCAAGAAGGATCAGATTGGAATTCATAATTGTTTCACCCATACTTTTCCAAACTTTACAGGAGAAAGTTTGATTCCAAAACAAGGAACTGTTTCTCTAGAGTCAGCTGGGTCCAAACTAGCCCCAAATAAAGAGATATTTCTGGCAAAACAAATATCAACAATTTAAGCTAGGTCTTGAAAGTGAAAATTTCTTAAAAAGTAAAATATATCTTTTGCTTCTCTTTTCCTCCTCTCTAAGATTAAAAAGAAAACATTTAAAACCAACCCTTTCTAAAGCATCAATATTATGCGGTATCATTCCAATGAGACCTTTTTTTATTGATAAGAGTTATCTTTTTAATAAATCTCTTTCAGAAAATGTTAGTTTTATTCTCCTGAAGCTGACATCTGCTTAAATAACAGTTAGGTGTTCCCAGAGAATTCCTGCTTGGGTCATCTCAATCTTGTAGCTGCTAAATCCATGACACCCAAAGGAAAAATGTGTTCAGAATCATCCAACAGAAAATCTGTGATCAAAAGCATCTTGTAATAATAATAATCATAATATTTGCGGTACGTCCCACCTGCACATACCTGCCAAGACCTGAACCCAGGCCCCAAGGGCTCACTTTCTTTCTCCACGGCAATGACATCACTGACACCCAGCCTGGAAGGAACGCAGCTTTAGCTATGACCAAGGCTGTCATAGGTTAGTCAGGTCCTGACAAGTAGAACTCACCGTAGGTCTTCAGAGCGCTTGAGATATTTTGGTGCAGCATTGAGAAACCAAAAAGTGCCTTTTCTGGTCCAGAAAGAAATGCTTTGGTTTCTTCTGTTAGCACTCTTTTTTTTTTTCACTCGGTGTTGCTTCAGGGATGTCGCCAGCCCCGTTGGGCCACACGCCGCAGGACCGGGGTCCTCGCTGCCCCCTCAACTCCCCAGCCCCTTCACCTGGGGAAACTGCGACAAACCTGCTTTCTGCAAGTCACTTCATATCAACGGATGCTCTCATACTGAGAACCGCTTCAGGCTGGACTTGGCCTGGATTCACGTTCAAATACGTGTCTGCAAAGTGGCCACGCTTGACAACGCGTGAGACCCGCACACGAATGGCCAGGGAAACCACGGGAGCCCAGAAGAGAGTGAACCATGATGTGCCAGGAGCAGTTCCTTTCACAGCCCTGGTTTTGTGGCTGCAGTTTTGCCGGAGGTGCGAGCACGGGTCTACCTGGCTGGCCATCCGGTGCTGCCAACGGCTCCCGTGAATGCGGCTCTATTGGGTGAACCGTCTTTTCGTCTGAGAAATGGGCTGATTTCCCCTGGTGTTCAAGGAGCTGTTGTACACGGGGGAGGCGACACGAGCCGCTGTGGTTGTCGAGCGTGGGGAGATAACATCATAAAGTCTCAACTTTTAAAGTCAGTCGTGAGCGTCACATGCCCACAGCCTGGACAGCATTCGAACCCCTCATCCTTGCTAGACCCACTCAGGTGCTTTGCAACGGAGTTTCCCACACCAGCATTTTCTCTCCAAGTGTGTGGTTCGTTGGCTTCTGAAAGCACTCAGGTCCCTCCCATGGGGGGTCCCGCTCTGCCTTCGGGGGGGCAAGGTGCCGCTCCAGCCAGGACATCCCCCAAACCCACAGAAGTGTTTCCCTTCTGGAAATTGTGCCCGTCCATCTTCTTCGTCACACCCAGAAAGTACTGGCTGAGTTTATAAGTGATTTCAGCTGTTGGTATCACATAAACAGTTCGGGCACATGGAATAGGCCACCCTGGGCAGGCAGTTTCGGGTTTTATATTTGCCTTAAATGGTGCTTCCACTCCCAAATAACCTTTGCATGGTACTGTTCACGAGAGAGTGTCTATGCATCTAACATTTAAGAGTATTTACCCAAAAACGTTCAAGTCAAAAAACCTAAATATGAATGTAACCGCCTGAGCCTCTCCGTGGCCGTCCGCGTCTCTAAGAGAGAAGTCTGGGGCATCTGCCAGAAACAAGCGGATGAGGATGCTGTCGGGACACAGGTCGCCGAGACAAGCCAAGCAGCAAGGGGGTTGCCCGTGGCACTGAGGGTCTGCTTCCTTCCACGCTGGGTGTGTGTGATCACCACATTCTACAAGAGGGGGCTCCATCAGAGGTCCCCAGCCAGGTGATGAGCTCTGCCAAAGACAAGAGCCAGTTTTTCCTGGATCTCATTACCCCGCGGCGCCCAGTATTGTGCCCCATCTACAGAAAGCCTCACATAGTAACGGCTGCTGGTGGGGCTGGGGCCAGAGGCACCCTCAGTGGGGCCAAGGAATTCTGCCACCAGCAGCCCCAGTGCTGATGTGGGAAGCCCTTGCCCCGGCCACCAGAAGTGTCCCCTTTTGTCTGGCTTTGCTTCCCCTGCCTTCTTTCCCTCCTTCCTGTAATCATACTAACTTAAGGAAAAGAATGCAGCTTCGTCAACATGGTTTAGAAATTGCAGAAGTGCTAAGAAAGTATCTCACCCAGATCCTACGTGGTACAGATCTGTTGCTGGCCCAGGTCCACTACCCGGCAGATATCGGTGTGAAGTGCAGATATGTCTCACGTAGCATCCCTTTGAGGTGGCCCTTGGTGGCGAGGTGTGACAGTAGTCACGTCTGAGACCAGCTGAGTTCATCACCAGGAGCCAGGCTGGTGCCAGAAGCAAGACTGGGATCCGTACATCCCAGCTCTGACCAATATGGCCCCTGGAAGAGAAGCATCCAGACCCAGCCAGTTTCAAAGAGGGGTAGATAGAAAAAAAGTATGCATGTGGTGAAACCTATCGCCTACATCATCAACTGTGTGAGCATGCGGAAGAATAAATGCATTTTCGAGGGTACCTGACCGGGCACAACTTTCGAGCACTACCTCTATAGCTCCTGCATGAAAGAATCTCCAAGAAGAGGAACGACACCCCTCGCTCTGCTTGCCTATTATCCCTTTAGAAAGGCAGTCTGGCTTAAACCTCTGCGATAGTCCTATTTGTTTGGTTATAAATAAAACACATCTTTTCCATCATCGATGTATCTTTCCAGCTGCTGGACATAAAACAGATTTCTAGCTTCCTAAATTGAAAGATCATCTTCCTAATCAGAACTGACGATTGTAAATAACCATCTGGGCTTCTTCTTTTTTTTTTTTTTTTTTAAGTGCCCTGTTCTTATCAGTGTACTTTCCAACAGCATCACGTGTATTGAAAATGGTGAGCTCTAGCTTAGATTCTCAAAGAAACTGGCAATACGGCTGTTGGAAACGGGGTTCGCATTGCTCGCCTGCCTCTCAGCAGGGTGTGACACTGAATTGTGCCCTGTCATCGGTAAAGCACGCCCAAGGAGGGATGTGTGCCTTTTGGTCTTTTTTTTTCTGCCCCAGCGATATGCATTCCGCAACCACAAAATATGCCAACTCCAACTCACTTTTTGAATAAGCAACTTCTGTTCTGTTCTCTTTTATCATCTGGGTTTATACGCTGTTGAGAAACAAAAAAGCTACATAGTTTACTTACTCCTACAGTTAAATATTTTTTGAAAAGTAAGAATAGGTTATTATTGAAATAAAGTGTTGCTTGTCACTGTAGCCTTCTGGAAGTCAGGGGGAAAAACAGGGTGTGTTAGGCTTTCCATTGTGGGCAGACTTTCCAGCCCCCTCTGCCTCCATCAGGAAAATATGTCTGTCCCGTGATCTATTCAGTTCTTGACCTTTTGACTAATATGCCAACAAAAGGCACCATTTATTAGTGATTACTTTGTGTATCTTTGCCACAAGGAGCGAGATCGAGGCTGTCACTCAGCACCGTCACCGATTACATTTGCCAGGTGCCCCCCAGGGGTTTGTGCTATATGGGCTTGGCCATCCCTGTGCAAGCAAAGCTCGTGCCACCTTCCCCCTAAGTTCACCTCTTTCATGACCAGGAGGAGTCATCAGGAATGTCGTCCTGGAAAAAGAGGCACAGAAAGATCAGTCAAAGAGCCCTGTTGGACACGCTTGCCCATTCCGACTGGGATCCTGGGAAGCAGAAGCTGTTCCTAACAGATGCCTTCTCTGACATTCGTCACGCTCATCACACATGATCTGTCTCCATCCCTCCTGCCCCTTTTCCTGACTCTCTGCCTTCTTTTGGACTTTCTTTCTTAAGATCTTTTCCTTACACCTGTAGCAAATATCAGTGACCCCCTCCAACACACACACACACACACACACACACACACACACACACACACACACACTTCCATCTTCTCTCCTAATTCAACCTAAAGACCTTCTCGTTTTGGAAAGATCCCCCAAGTGGATAAATACCACGTTGTCCTCCCTCATGGGCAATTCTGACTGCAGGGACTCTCTCCGCCCATCACCATGTAAATCTAAAGGGGGAAAAAATAAGCCTGTTACTCTAAATGTGCATTTGTCTACATTTTTGTTTTTGAAAAGTTTCTCTTTTGCTCAAAAGCAATAGGGTAAAAATCTTTCTTCCAACACCTTATCTCTTGTTTGTTCTACAGTAACTTGTATTTGGTTCTTTAGGATGATCAACTAGCCTGTACATCAGACTAACATAATCGAGCTTTCTGTGCAGTCACAGAAATGCTTGCATCATGAGCAAGAAAAGACCATCTAATTAAGGCACCTGGGTAGCTCAGTTGGCTAAGCTGCTGACTCTTGGTTTCGGCTCAGGTCACGATCTCAGGGTCATGAGATCGAGCCCTGCATCAGGCTCTGTGCTGGGCATGGTGCCTGCTTAAGATTCTCTTTCTCCCTCTCCCTCTGTCCCTCCCCCCTGCCTCATGCTCTCTCTCACATGCATGCACTCTCACTGTCTCTAAAAAAAAGGGAAAGAAAAGAAAACCCCATTAATGGCAATGGCTTTGCATTATAAGGTCATTTGTTATGAAAAATTGATATATGGCTTTTATGACTCATAATTTCACTTTCTGAAAATTAGTAATATTTCTGCCTGCCTTCACACCCACCAAAAGAAACTAACCAAGGGAGCAATTCCTTTTCCTTTTGCTATAGAAGACAGTGGTATTTCTCTAATGAGTTTCTGGAAAAATCAAGCCAAAGAACTCTTATCTTTGCTATGCGGGGCTGCAATTGTTACTTTTAATACTGGTGTGAATCATTACTCAGTCTTTTCTTACATGTCCAAAATAACTGAGGAGAAAGTTTGAAAAACCATTTTCCCTCTATAATTTTCACATTGGAGCAAAATCAACATTTTGGAGCCATACTTGAAATGTGGGTAGAATGAGGACTTTTATCTGCAGCTCCGTGTTCTGTGCGGCTGCGGCCCAAGCCGGTCCACTGCCCATCACTTCAGCAGAGATAAGAAGGGGTGATGTCAGCAAGTGGGCAGAGGTGCGATCGTGCCCCACTTACTGGGGGCACGAGTGCGGTTGAAGCCCTCGGAAATCGGAGTGAAGTGCAGCATGACTGTGTGTCAAACACAGCTATTGGGGGAACCCTCGTGAGATCTCCATCCTCTGGATGGAAGCCAGGGGTGTCCATTTTAATTAGACTCCCCACACCTGGACGATCCCTGCAGACATCGTACATGTTGGGTGCAATCAGATACTTCTCATCCAGATGGTTTGAGATGGGAGTTTGCAGACCTAGGTTCCCGAGGCTGCTGCAGGCCCATCCGGGAATCCCTTCCCCGTAGAACCTGAGGGGAAGCTGCCGAGGTCCCTCCAAGGCTCTACGAGGCCCGGCCTTGGCTGGGTCCCTGTGAAGCCATAACTGATAGCTCTAGGAGGAAAGGCAGTTTCCTCCTGCAACCCCCCGCCCCCACATCTGGGGCGATGGATATCATTGCAGATGATGAGCGGCACTTGGAGAAGGAGCAGACAGATAGGCCAGCACCAAAGGCACAGGGACGGGCTCGGCCTCTGCTTCCCAAGTGCATCCATCCGTTCAGACCATGTGGGGCCAACCCCCTAACCTGATGAGAGAACGTTCATTGGTTGGGACTTTGAAGAACTCAGGGTCCAAGAGAACACTCTTTATCACTGTCAGACTTGAGACTTGTGCTCTGTCGTGTGACTGTGGTCCAGTCGGGGGCTTTGCATGTTTGCAGAGTTGTTGGTTAGCCTCCTCAGACTCCCCAAGGTCACCTAGAAAATGTTAGGCGCCTGTGTCTCCTCACAAGCAAATAACGGGGCTCTTTGTGTTTGAACCAGTGAACTCAGGGGACGGCATCGACTACAGCCAGCAGAAGCGGGAGAACATCGGCGACCTGATCCAGGAGACGCTGGAGGCCTTCGAGCGCTACGGCGGGGAGGACGCGTTCATCAACATCAAGTACATGGTCCCCACCTACGAGTCGTGCGTGCTCAACTAGCGTTGGGGCGGGCTCCTCTCCCAGTCCCGGGCTCCCGCCGCCCGTCTCTGCCACTCTCGGCATCTCGTTCCTGGTGATTTCTACAGCTTTCTCTCCTCCGGCTGCTGAAATAGTGGCTTCTGGGCCATTGGACCGTTAGCCCTATTGAGAGCGAGGCTTTCCAATACATAAATAGTGCCTGTTTCTTAGATTACAATAGTGTACTGTGCTTATTTGTTCCCAGAGAAGAATTGCCTCTTTATACAGCTCGGACAGAAGCAGGAGTCCGGGTGAAACCTTCAGTTGTATAGACAATAAAACTATAATTTTCATGCGCAATTCAGCAATTGCTGTTCTGTGTCTGCCTGCCCCGAGGGTGATGTCAGAGGTTGTAAGGGAAGGGTTTATGCTGACGGCTTAATAGGTGTTTGTCATGGGAGAGAAGCCGGGGTTCTGCGGCCCCTCCGCGGCAGCTGGGCAGAGCTCTGTGCCTTGACGTTCAATAAAAGCGTTGACTCTAGTCCCGTGCAGAAGGACAGTTCTGTGGCCTCTTATGGGGCTCAGCTACCAGCTTACTGAATGCTCCCAGCCCACTAGTCGTCTGGGCTTGCGGGGGGCTTTCTGGTGCATTTCTCAGGGGGCAGGGGGGCTAGAGGGTGAAATGCAACACGGCAAACGCAATAGACATGCCCGTGTGAACGCCTGCCCCTCCACATTACGACCTGCCACGTCCGAGGACCCGGTGTGTTCCTGACAGGATGTCATCAGCCGCTTGCCCAGGGCTTTTGATCATTTTCGAGAACGACTTATATGCATCTTAACGATTCTTTGGCAATCTCCTTTCCTTTGCCTCCTCTCACGAGGTGGATGGGTTCTCCTCTCTGGAGGTCTGAAGGCAGTATTTTGGAATTTTATCGCACCAAAAAAAAAAGAGAGAGAGACAAAGAACATGTACTTTTTCATTCAACTGAGAAAGAAAAAAAAAAGCACCCAAAAAGAACCCCAACCGTAAAGCAATCAGCCCCCCTGATACGGTTTTTTAGGCATGCCGGGTGCTGAGCTCGGGGCGTTTGAAACTCAGCCCAGAAAACTTCATAAAGACGGAACACTGACTTCGCACACCTGAGAAATGCTGCAACTGCCCAGAAATGCATAGCCTAGAGTATCTCATTCTGTAGCAAAGTGCAGTTTCTGCACAAAAGTGAGGACGAGTGAACACAGAGAATGTGTTCCCCATGCACAGAGCGTTGGCCTCGAGATTACCGTCACTAATTATTTAAGACTCAAGTTTCCAAAGGCAAACACCAAATTCGAAAACTGGTTCATTATTCATCCTCCCTGATGAGTGGCTCAGCATACGAAATCTCGCGTCTCAGGAGCTCCCACCACCTAAATTCCATAGGCATTTTTTAGGATAAACGGAGATGCGTGACTGTGTAAAACAAAGTGGCTTCCGTGTGTATTTTGCAAAGGCGTAGTTAGAACCACACACTGACAGGTTCAGGCAGGTTTTTCTCCAAACTGTGATGTTCACTTACACCCATTAGCACTTGTCCTGACATCACAGACGCATCTGAATGGACGCCCACATCCATAAGACTCAGGAAGATGGTGGCTTGTTGGCACCTTTGAAAGTTTCTCCTTTCGTTGTTTTGTTCGGAGACGGAAGCAAGGCTGGCTTATCACGGAAACAGGCCTGGCTTCTCGCTCTGGGTCATGTTCTTGAAAGCTGCCTGGTAGAGGGAGCAGGGAGAGTCCCCGCCACACACCCACCCGAGAGCCCCAGCTTTGGCCTGGAGCTCAAAACTTCACGATTCCTCTTCCTGCTCAGAACTTACTAGTTCTGCTGCCTTGGGCACGTTAGTCAACCTCTCTGAGCATCAAGTTTCCTGAGTGTTAAAGTAGAGATTATTCCTACCTGTAGGAATGTTGTAAGGACTAGAGGTGATCTATGGGAAGGGCCGAGTACAATTTCTTATACCTTTGGCGTTTTGTTGCCAAGAGAAACACTATGAATAATGACAAGTTTTTTCCCCAGCAAAGCAATGTATATTCAGAGAATCTTCAAACAATATGGTACTTCCTCCAAGGCAGTGATGGGTTCTTTGTTATAAGGAGATAATTTTGCAGAAAACCAAAATAACTCCATAAATAGCATCACGTTCTCTGGAGAATTCTTCTTCAAAAGTTGTTTTACCGCTACGGAAATAGGAACGGCCTGCTTTTCAGATCCTACCCTAAGTTTGTCTTCTGCTTCTCCCAAATAATTTCCGATTAACTCAAAGGCAACAGGGGCTCCTTTCACCTGCTACGTCTTTGCACTGAAACTTCCCTTTAAAGATGCCTAAGGGAGTGCGGCGATGAAAAGTGGGAGCTTCCGAGCACAGCTGTGGTGGGCAGTGGTGTGTGCCTGTGTGTTCGTGTGCGATCCTGTTACTTTTACCGGAAGATGCCATGCCAGTGTCTCGGTTGGTCAAGGGCAGCAGTCGGTAAGGCCCTGAATGTCAGAGTCAAGGTCTGGGCAGGAACTCTGAGCTTGGTCTTCAGGAGCTGCAGGGCCCAGAGCGAGTCACTCAAACCTGATCTCATCACTGCTAATAGCCTCTGCTTCCCAGGGTCGCTTCGAGGGCCAAAGGATCGAGGCAGGGCACAGTGGTTCGAGCACAGGGTGGGAACCTGGCCCATCTGGGTGTAAATCTCTTTCCACCGAGCAACTGCCCGGTGACCCTGGGCAAATTACGGAAACGCTCTAAAACTCAAATCCCTCATCCCAGAACAGGCTCTGCAATGTCTTCTTTGCAGGTTTGTAACAAGCATCACATGACAAATGTCTGCGGTCAGCTCATCAGGGTGCCTGGTGGGCTAATGGGATCCTAGGAGGATTTTCCCGGGAAAGCAGCCAGCCCGGTGCCTGCAACAGGTAGGGAGGAGCTCAGTCCATGAGCGATGCCCAGGGTGGGGCAGTTCTCACTCTGTCTAACGATGTCCCCACCGGCCAGGGGTGGTCTCCGGCCCCCTCACAGTCATGGGTCTTGGGAGAATATGGAACCTGGTGAGAAAGACATTGGAGCTGCCAGAAGCCCACCTGCGCCCCAGAAGTCATCTGGGGAGGTAGGCCCTCCCCTGCAAGAGTGGCTTCCCTCTCTGTCCACCCCAGAATACCAGCCCATAATTGTTACTACAGCTGCAAAATGTCAGGCAGAAATACAGAGTTCAGAAGTTCTGCAACACGGTTGCGTACTTGGAGAATGGGATCTCAAAACCGAAGCTTTCTTAAACAAAGAAAGCTTGAAGTCCTTCTGAGTTCACTCACATGAGCTCTCGAGAGAAGTTCCCGGGTAGGCTATGGGGCGTCTCCGAGCACTGTAATTTAGAGAAGCAAAAATGAAGTCATGTTAAGTCTGTTTCAATACCCAGGGTATCTCTTACTTCTTTTGGCTCTTTTGAGACGTTTATCACTAGCCCTTTGCAAGTAGAGTCTGGGAAGCTCAAGACTGATTTTATTTTAAAAAAGTAATATACCTTGGGAAATATTCCCGGAACGGTTTTCGAAATAGAAATTTCTACTCTCAGATAGGATTTTAAGTGAAGGCAGAAGAATCTCAAATGTTTCTTAAACAATTGTCGCCACAAAAGCATCCCTTTTCCAGGAAAGCCCCCATTAACCAAAGCTCATCGAAAATGGGACACTTCCAGATCTAAACTGAAAACGACCGGGTTTCCGTTCACACCAAGACGATTCACGTTCACTGTTTAGATATTTGGGGCCCCGGAGGACCTCAGCACTCAACACAGCCAGCAAGTGAGCTGTGCTCGGAGCCAGATGGAGGCCACCCAGGCAGCAAGTCCCCCTCACGGTCCGCCTTCCCCACCACGTGCCCCTCCGGGGTCCTCACAGAACACCACGCTCTCCCAGAGACCCAGAAGGAAAGACTTCCCCAAGCTCCTCCAACCTCATGTCTTCTAAACCAAGGTATTTGAAGTGCATTAAATTTCTGGTGACCCCTTGTGCCCCGGACTCAGCACGGCTTTGCTCTGCTCCTGAGGGAGCCCACCTGAGCGCTTGGAGGGAAAGGCCTTTCCGGAATGGGACCACGACCTCATGCCACTGTGACCATTGTCATCGTGCTGTCCTAATACAAAAGAAGCCGCAAACATCCTCTCTGCCCTGCCTCGGGGAAAAAAAATCATACTAATACTAATACAAGGGTGCTGGGCTTACCCAAGAGAATGTTCTGCAGGAAAATACGTATTGGGGTTGAATCTGATGCTAAAAATATCTCACGTCGCCTTTGTCTCTCTTTCGGTCTTAAATGCGTCAGTGCAAAACCCCAAACCCACACGGGTCCTTGTTTCTGAGAAACCCTAAGAGCCTTTGTCCCTTCACTCAAGCGCTGACGAAGATACTAAAGCGGAATGCGGGAGCGACCTCGTCCAGGCCAGAAGGTGGCTCAGCACGATCTCTTGAGGAAGGGATGCTTCCATGCATGACCTGTGCTCACAAAAGTCGCCCAACCCGAGGTCCCCCCACGGACGGGGTTTGCGCCTGCGGGCAGGTTGCTCGGACTCCAATGAGCTGATTCTCCTCGCACGCACTAATGATGATATCTGGCAAAAAGAGCCCTCGGCTTGCAGGCTCACTGGCAGTTTCTCTGTTTCAGGAGCTGGATGTTTGCTCTCCCCACCGGGAATATTTTTTAAGGTACTTGGATTCTTTATTCATCTCTACTTTGCCAAATCTCTGTACCTTTCGATCTGGGTGAGAGGGTCTGTTCTCTTCCCGTGTTCCACAGGTCTAAACACGAATCACGTCAGCTCCGTGATTCCTTAGAAAGTACTGAGGAATGTCCCCTCGTTCTGCCTGAAGAATCTTTTGGAAGCTGTACGCTGTCTACTCAGATGAGAGCACGTGGCGCCCAGGACCTTGATGATAATCTCAGGGCATTTCCGGACGCGCCTGTCCCCAGCTGTGCACCGCGGGACGCCACATCAGGATCGCTTTGGTGAGGAGGTGACGCCAGGCTCTTGCACTTGAGAAAGGCAGCGTTTCAAGAGAAGAGAAGGTGCTGTGTACCCACTTAGCGGCGGGGCCCCTGGGAGACCAGGGCAAATCCCATGAAAGGATAAGCCTCCTGCCTGGGGAGATGCACTGCCGCTCAGACGCCCCTCTCCTTCTTACCTGCCTGCTTGATCCTTCTTCTCTTCCTGACCTCAGATACGCCAGGGCCCCGTGGCTAGGCCTCCGTCTCCCTCCCCTTCTCCCCCGGGCCTAGGTCACCTCACCCAGGCCCAGGGCTTCAGAGGGTCATCCGTACATCCCCGATTCTCAGACTTAATGTCCACTGCCCGAATTCCCAGTGAACATTCCGCTCAGATGTCTAAAGGATGATGAAACCAGACGAAGGAAACCAAACCCTCGTCTGGTCCCCTCCCATGCCCCGCACGGTCCAACGCAGTCAGCAGGACTCCGCCACTTACTCAGATCCCAGTCCTACAGTCCTGCCGGCCTCTCTGTCTCTCTGACCCCACGTCCATCTGCCTGTGTCCGGAGCCCCCCCTCCGGCCCAACACTGCCTTGCTGACCCACCTCTGTTCCACGGGGATGCTACGCACAGACGTCAGGGACCCTTCAGACACAGATCCCCTCAGATCAGCAAGCTGCTCCCAACCCTCCGGCGACGTCCCCCCTCATCCCTGAGAGTGACTCCAGCTCTCACGGTGGCCACAGGCTCCCCACACTTTGTGGCCCCCAGCTACGCCTGACCTCCACGACCTCATCTCCCCCCACCTCCCACTGCCTCCTGGTCCCCCACCTCTCCCTGTGGCCTCTGCTGGCCTCACCCCTGCCCCGCAAACAGGCTGGACACTATGGACTCAGAGCTCTGCTCCCGTAATCCGCCCCACACGCCTTCCCCCACCGTGTTCGCTGCGCTCCCTCCTGGCTTCGTCCCGGTCTCTGCTGAATGTCACTTCCCCAGAACGACCTTTCTCAGCCCCCCTTTCCTCCTACTCTCTATCCCTTATTTTGCTTCACTTGCCCCAAAACACTGCTGAGTATCTGACCCAATAGGGCACGTTTGCTTGCTTGTTTCTCGAACGCAGGCTGCGTGAGCCCCGGGAGTCTGTTGTGGCCGTGGCCGTGTCCCCCACCACGGGGCGAGCCCGCTGCACAGTCAGAACTCAGTAGACATTTGCTTCTCAGTGAATGAGTGGCCCTTACAAAGTGGCCCAGGGGGTCCACTGTCCACTGAGAGAAGGGGGACCCTCCTCGCCCGTCACAACTTACCAACGGGGGGACACTGAACTTCCTTGGGAGGTCCTGAGAAAAACAGTTATCAGTCCAACATAGGAGTCATTGAAGATGCTCAGACTTTGGGAAATTTAAAAAGGCTGTGGTCTCGTGGGGACAGGCGTTCATGGTTCGGTTTAAACCAAGTCAGGGAACGTATTGTAAATACCCTCCCAATCCCCCAGAAACATGGGGCCAGCTGGCCGTCCAGAGATGGCCAACGGCCTCTGTGGGAACGGCGACACCAGTGTGGCTCTGGCACACGGTGCCGGGTCCCGGGCTCGCCGGCTCCTCTTCCCGCCCCTCCCACGGGGGTCATCCAGGAACACCGTACCGGGCTGACGGGCTGGGATCAGGAGGACCGTCAAGGTCCCCTCTAAACATCCTGATTGAATGGATGTTTCCGTGGGGGACTCAGCAGGAATGGACTCAGATGTCCATTCTGATGACATTCAGATGTCACTCTGACTTAGCCGTCGGGGAGGCTAACCGGAAGTAGCCGTCGACACCCAGAGTTACCCCCCAGCACATCCCAGCAGGGTGGTTCTCAAAGCGGGGTCCCTGGGACCTTGGGAGGGATTCACGTTCTTAGACCCCCCACTCAGATGGATCTGCTGAGTCAGAACTCCAGGGCGAGGGCCCAGTCTCTGCCTCGAAGCAAGTCCTCCAGGGGCTTCTGATGCCCTGGGAAGCTAGGGAATGACAGCTCCAAACCAAGGGCTCTGTCCTAGACACTGGTCCCAGCCCTTGCCAAGGCCCGTCTTCACTAAAAGTCATTGGCTTTGTGGGACCAGTCTCCAGGGCCTGCTCTCGAGCCTGCACACTCTTGCAACTTTCCATTCGGCACAGGACCCTTCGGGAAAAATAATGTAATGTCGCCTTTAAGAATAGGAGGGGAGCTTCCCTCATTAGGAAGATAAACTAAATTGTCCTCAGTCTAGAGCGCGAATAGATGTATCTTAGAAAAATATGGTTTAAATCTACCAATAAAAAGCCAATGGTAAAAACCCATCATCTTTGCTTCCACTGTTACCAGGGGAAAAAAAAAAAAGGCTTAAAGTCTCAGGCTTGACTGTCACATTTCCAGATATTCAACGTGGTTGTCGTCTCGCTACTTGAAACTTAAAAAATTGAGTTGCTTATATTGATACAGAAAGGGAACTTTCTAGTGAACTGGTCAAAAATCGGAGGGTTCGGAGCAGCTGTTCTAGAAAAGCTCACTTCCCACGTCACACACACACACACACACACCCGGTGCTGAATCCGGGGCCTGCATGGGCAGCTCCACTGCCTCGCGTTTGTCGCCCAGGCTGGTGGGGCCGCCCCGCAGCTGCACGGTCCACGTGGGTCACTCCACCAAATGCGAAGCAGGAACTTCTAGAACCAGAGCTTTAAATGGCCTTTTGTCTCCTCCCTCACGCATCTGGGGCCGGGATCATTGTATTAAAATGCAGCAAGACAAGTGTCCTATGAAGAACCTTATTGACAAAAAGGTGAATTTTTAATAACCCGTCAGCAGGCTCCACTCGAGAGGGGAAAGTATGTCACGGGAGTGGGCTTTCTACGTCTCCCCCAGGAATTCTCCAGACTAAAAGGATGTTTTCAGTCTAGAGGGAACCCAGCTGCAAAACATTCCTGAAGTGGGACAATCTCATGTATTTGGCGGATCTTTGTTTGCTGAGGGGAGTAAACTACCCTCTGCTGAGGCGTCTTTTCCCTTCATTCAGAGCAAACAGAAATGACCCAAACGAGGAAATTGAAGAAAACGCTGTATTGGGAGGGAACAGACAGAGTTTTTCTGGACTTGCTTGAATATCTAATAACGTCACGTATCTAACAAATACCACAGCGCCTCGCAAGAGGTCCGCGTCCTGACTGAATGAAGCCTTTCTCTGGAAAACTCCCGTCCGAATCCGCAGACAGTGAAACGCACAGAGGCCTCTGCTTCTCCAGCAGCGAGAGGGGCTTTCGTGGGCCTTCTGGACTGGCTGGAAAGGGAGCCATCGAATTCCAATGTAAAAAATAAGATTAAGTCCGGGGAGGGGGTGCGGGGCGGGAGGGGGTCGGAAATGGTGGCTTGGGATTTGGTTGGGATTCGGGTCAAGTTTGAAATTGTAGCTCCACCACCTACTTGCGGGACAATGTCGGTCTTCCAATATAATCCTCCGAGCCTCAGTTTCCCCATTTGGAAGATGGGAGGAAAAACTATCTGGGAAGGCGTCAGAAGGATTAAATGAGGAATACCACGGTGAACACTGACTCCACGGCATTAAAATGTTTCCTTAGCATTTTATGAGTGAAAGTGTCAGCTCGGCTGAACGCACCCCACAGAGACGAGGAGCCTGCTTTCATCGGTTGCCTCGGCCCAGCCCCTCAGAGCCTCGGGCCGCCAGCTGGCTCCTCAGCCTCCCCGGCCTCCGGGCACCCTCTTCTCCCAGCCGGCTTTCACTCCCTCCTGGGCCTTAAAATCAGATCAATAGTCGGTCGTTAGACAAACATTTTTTAATTTCCCAGGAACCGGAGACATAGAGCAGGGTGAGAGGGAGCTGGGATTTAATCACAGATGAGATTTAATTTGTGTATTTTAAGCTCCGTATGAAAGTTGTAATTTTCCCTTCAGAGCTGCACAATTAATCCTCCCTGCTTCGGTCCCGAGCCCTGCGAGCACCACGCGTCCTTGGCCCCGAGGAGGGTGCTGACAGCTTGGTTCACGTTGCCTCCCGCCAGACTCCGGAGGAGAGGCTGCGGGCAGCGCGGCCCAAGCCCCTGCTCACCGGGCAGGTGTGGACGGGGTGCCCGCAGGCGGGCGGCGGCGAGGGCACACGCGGGGTCTCTGCCAGCCTTGGCTTCTGGTCAGCGGGCTGCGACCACTGCTTATCCGTCGGGGCTCCCTCGGGGTCTGGGTCCAGGCCGTGCGCGCTCTCTTCCTGGTTGCCGAGTTTGGGTTCCTGGGGTTCACCGCACCTGTGCCCGTGTGCGGGGGGAGGAGTCATCAGCGACATCAGGAAGCAGGACATGTGGCCTGGACGTGGGCCGCTGGAGGACAGTGTGGGGCGGGGTCCCCGTCGAGACCACCGCCGACACAGGGTGCCCACTTCCGTCCCCGAGACGAGAAAGGGGCGATCAGGGCAGCTGAAGAGCTGGTCCAAGGCCGCACAGCCGGGAGACGGGGATGCCCAGAGCGGGGCCCGGTGCCGTGGGGCTCCCAGCACCCGTCTTTCCACCACGTGCCCCCTCGAGCATCTCTGAGGGAGGCTGTGAGGAAGCAAGACAGGCTTCCCACCCACGAGCTGGACATTTGCAAGAACACCAAGGTCCACGCGCTGTTTAAACCTAACTCGAGGCTAGGTGGCTGCCCAAGGAGCTGGACCTCCCTTCTCTGAGGGCCAGCGGCCGTCAGAGACCATCCCAAAGGGGTTCCCACAGTGGGCAGGAGCCGACCCACCCAGACCTAGAAGTGTCCTATACCCCGAACATTCTGTGAATCCGCACGACAGCGTCAACCCCTTCCAGAGGTTAGGGAATGAGAAAGACCAGGTCGGCCAAAGGCCAACGCCCAGAGGTGGGACAATATCTTCCACAAACGCCCACCACCTGCTTGTGGCATTTGGCACCCCTTCCTGGAGACTTCGCCCCCTGCCTCCTGAAGCCAATCTGCCCAGGACATCCCTCATGGGGTTTCACCAGGACAGCGCCCCTCGCTGACTCGGTTTCCCATCCCCATGTCCTTTCCCCATCCACGGGGCACAAAGGGCCTGCCCTGAGCTGGAATTCAGAAAGCCACCAAGCAGCTGAGAGCTCTTGGCCACCAAGCACATAAATCCTCTGGGCCTCAGTTTCCCCTTCTGTAAAATGAGGTGACAGGGTTAGGTCTTGATCTCAAAGGTCCTCCCAAACGTTAGACTCTGGGATTCCAATCCGTGATCACAGAGACCAGGGAGGAAGATACTTCTCCCACACGGCTCATCGCAGCCCCTGTAGCGACTTTGGAAGGGAGTAAATAACATCCAAGTGACTCCAATCTGGGCCACCCCCCAGGGAGGGAGCTGCCCCCCAGAGATGGGGCCGCCTCTGCCCCCCTCTCCAGACTGGAGCCTTTCTCCAGGAGGAAATGGGACTTGGCCAAGGTTGCCTGTGGGGCCTGGGAACGCGCCATCCCGGGAGCGCGGATGTGCCAGCCTGTCGCTGTCCCAGGCTCCGGGCCACCGCTGCCAGTGGCTGCTTTCACCGCGGCCGAAAGGGCCCGACACCAGACACTTTCTCACAGCTCCTCTCTCCGGAAGGAACCCCTGCCATGGCCGTCACGCCAAGAAACTGCTTTGTGTTTGCTGGAGCTGCACTGGCTTACCCACCGGCCTTTCTGCGGCCCATCCCCTTAATCCTTTCTGGCCGGGCGCCGGCAGACCCAAGGGGCCGGGCTCTCGGGACCGGTCCCCCTGCGTGGCCTTCCACCCCCGGCGATGGTCCCCGAGCCTTGCAGCTTCTTCTCTCTCGAAAATCTTGAAGGGCTGGTACGGCCGCTCTGGGGGCAGTTTCAAGTTCAGGTGTGGAGGCAGGACGGCCCCCTTGTTCTCCAGGAATAAGAACAGCTGGGTCCCGTCACACATGAGAACATTCAGGAAGGGGGAGCATATTTTTATCACGTGGCTCTCCACCGTGGAGGACAAATACGTTCGGAAGCTGCTCGTTTGTTGATCGCTGGTTTTCGTCAGACTCGTTTTAAACCTGTGTTTCGGGCTTTGTGGCCTCTGGTAGACGGAGGGTCCCCGGTGCCACTCTCCCACGACCCCTCCAGGAGCATGTAACCCCCAGGCAGGAGCAGACAGTGGGGGGCTGTGCTGCCCTCCCCGCCCTCCCTGCTCATCCCAGTGCCCGTCTCCTCCCACCTCCAGCTGCTTCTCCCTTCCTTCTCTCTTCTGCCTTGTCTGCGGCCCCTTCGGAGTCCTTCCAGTGAAGTTCCCGGGCAGCTTCTAAGTTCACAGGAACAGAGCGGAAAGTCCTCCCACGATGAAACGAGTCCCTCTAAGTGAAGGGGGTTCATGTTGGGGGAACCCCCACAGAAGGACAGGTGAGGAGTGATCACGTGCACACGAGTGGCCACGTCCAACTTGGCAGGGCCGGGGCCTCGCTGTTCTGGGCAGGGGCACGAGCTCCCCGTGGCTCCCTGGTGGCTCTGATTGTTCTCTTGCAAACCACCTGAGCTGGCTCGAAGGAACCTCTTCCAGGAAGGGTCACAAACGTGAGTCTCCATTTGAAGACTTGGATTCATTCTTGAAGAAAGCTCTCCGGCGTCATGATTCTCCAACACCAAGGGTCCAGTCCCGTAAGCGGTCCCTCCTCCCCGCCTTGTCCTCAACTACAAGCTCTCTCCTTCTCTCCCACCCACTCCAAGCCCCAGAAGGTGAACTCCTTAGGGCAGAGGGGTCTTCCCGCCCCTTTCGCCCCACCCAACCCTGACCCTCCTGAGGCAGCAAGATGCTCTTCGAGGACACCACCCACAGAGGCCTGGTCTGCAGCGTCTGCTGCTAATGAACTTAGCAGAAACCCAGACGGCGGGAATCAGGAATAACAGGATGAACACACGTGACCTTGCTTCTACTCAAAGACCGCTTCCTGTCCACACGTCTTGGGTGCTCTTCACGAAAGCATGAGCAAGAAATGTGATTCATGCGTCGAATGCCCATTTGAATAAGTTCAACAATAGCTACAGGGCTTATCAAGGGAAAGGGAAAAAATTAATTTTAAAAAGTTGCAGTCACAGAAGAATGTATACAAATGGCCAATAAGCGTGTAAGAAGTTCTCACCGTAAGTCGTTGGGGAAATGCCAACTTGAGCTGCACTAAGGCAACACCACACACCCACCAGAGTGACAACAAATAAAAGGCCGATAAACTCCAGAACCGCCATCCATTGTTGAGGAGAGAATAAATGTCACAACTACCTCAACTGTGACCCACTAATTTCACTCCTGGATATTTACCCAGGAGAAATGAAAACATTTGTACACACAGTTACTTGTACAAGAAGGTCTGTAGAGTTTTATTTATAATAGCAAAGAACTGGAAAGGGCCCAAGTGTCCATCAGTAGGAGAATGGATAAATAAATGGGAGTATGTTCCTATAATGCCTACTGCTCGGGAAATAAGGACAATGACCTGCCAACACCTGCCCCACCAGGGATGAAACCCAAACTAGACTCACCAGGAGAGAACGTGCTGTCCATTTGCTTCACATAAAGTTCCAGAACAGGCCAAATTCCCCAGGAAGGCAGTTTCCTGTGGGTGGGCCAGGACTGACCGGGAAGGGACACATGCAAACTACGCAGTGATGGGATTGGTCTGTGTCTGGACAGAGGTTTGGGTTAGACAATTGTATATATTTGTCAAAAAAAAAATCAGCAAATATGCACCTCAGGTGTGTGTGTTGCTTTGCAAATGGGTGCTCTAAAGAAAAAAGAAAAAAATAAAACACTGTAAATGCTGGAGAAAAAGAGCTGTGGTCTTTCTTGGGAGTGGTCTAGGAGGGAAATGGGAGAACCCCAAGGACTCGCCTCGAGACAGTATGGGGCTCAGGCCACTGTGGAGGCTCAGGGCTGGCGAGATGCCCCACGTTCGTGGAGCTGGTGTTGGGAACCCAAGGACGGGCCTTCTCAGAACTGGAAATCTTGGGATGAGTGTGGTCCCCAAAGGGTAGCATTCATGGGGCTCAGCAGACCGGCCAGGCTTCCCCTCCTGGGGCCAGACAGGGTGGCTTCCCGCCTCAACTAGAGAGACCCACAAGTTGTCAAAACTTCAGTGTTGCGAGGAGCACCGGAGGTCAGGGGCTACTTCCCCACCAGGGCAGGAGCCCCCAGGCACCATCCGCAGACCTGGGAAGACCCAGCCTGAGTCACC